>JAULUF010000050.1:18555000-18687500 GCA_031834385.1 Semotilus atromaculatus
GCGTCTCGCGCATTACACAGCGCCGCTCAAGTTAAAATCAGATCAACTTTTAAAAAACGCATCTCGAAACCTTCCGTTTTTTCCTCACGTCTCGTGTTTCAAGTCAAAATGCGTTCTGTGTGACCGAGCCCTAACTCACCATGTAATGATTAACTCAAGACAAAGAACAGAGGAAGACAGAAGGCTTAAATACACTAATTAACAGAATAGGGAACAGGTGTGACACACTAGGCAGGGAACTATGGGAACTGACAAAGAAGACTAAGTCTACGTTCACACAATCTCAGGCTATGTTTACACGGAAACGATCTGAAGAGAAATGCAAAAGTGGCGTTGCATTATCACTTTTTATTCTGCGTTTAGACGAGCGTTATATGGGGAAAATCTGCGTGCATATGGTGACGCAAAAGTGTGTGAGATTGGATGTAGTATGCACTCCAGATGGCCAGGGGGCGATGTGGAGCACTGCCACACAACAACACCAATATCTGAGAATATTTTGTACAACTGCTGAAAAGACTCTAGTACGTTTATTAGAGCTTCTAGGGCAACTTGAAGGTCTGACGTATGGAAATAATCCGACATGTTGGTTGTTATTTTCCTGTACTGGCGCGTGCTTGTGACGCAAATGCGTACGCGACGAGAGCCGCTGTGAGCAGAGATTTCCACTCTGGAGGGTGGTTTCACTTTTGGGGTTTTTAAGCCCCAAAAACGCCGTCGCCGTGTAAACGAAGTGCACATCTGATAAAATATTTGTACGTTTTCACCCGCGAGCGTTCTCGTGTAAACAGGGCCTCAGTTCAAATACGATTAGTTGTGTATCCGATTGGAATCTGATCTAAAATGATTGACTGTCCACATTGTGTATTGCAACTGTGTTTCTTTAGTTTTCCAGAATATCTGCATTGGTTTCTATAGCAATGGCGTTGCATTAGTGGGTATACACCAAAAACAACCGCCGCATGGAGGGGTTTGCAATAGAGATGTTGTCTTATTTACAACATGAACATTTGTAGCCACACTGGGCTACTGCGTCTTCTAGGCAGCGACAGAAACGAAAGGAGGCTTTATTGAACGTGTGGCTTTATTCTGTGCCGTTATATTGTCATTTTCTGCTTGTCCATCACTTTCCAACAAGCCTTGTTTCTGCAGCAACTTTCTGCATGTTTCCTATAACAAAGTCGGACGTTTACGCTTTACGTGGCGTGAGGAAGTCACATAAACCACGCAAAATCTGATTAGAGCGCTCAGACTGAAACGGATTTCCATAAATGTGATTTGAATAGGATTTCAAACCACATATGAATGTAGCTGGAAACAGGTTATGCACAAAAATCGGATTTGGACCGACAGTCTGAACTAAGACTAGGAACTAAGAGTAAACAGAACATGATCATGATTGTCTAATCCATAGGGACTAGTGAACAGACATTTAGCAGTTTATTTTAAAATGCAAAGTATTGAAAATCTAAATAAAGCTCTGTAAACACTTGCAAAAAACTCCACACACTGGTCTTCATGCCCACTTTGAAAACTTTCCTGGCCAAATACAGAACATACATCATGTAAGTACACAAGTGGTCAAGTGCAACACTCACAAGTGTGTATAGTGAGGCCCTAGACGTCTCATTTAACAGCGCTCGGTTCAAGCTTTGAAGACGGTTCAAGCTTTGAAGACTTCGATGGCCTTTGACGGATGAAGTCTCTGTATTGGGACACAGCTTAAGTTCCCTTAAATGAAGAGTGAAGAGTTCACTTCAAAATTTTAATTCTGTCTTCATTTACTCTTCCTGTATGAGTTTCTGTCTTCTGTTGAACTAATAAGATGATATTTTGAAGAATGTCGATAACCAGACAGGTGATGGACCCCATTGACTTCCATATTAGGAAAAAAAAAATACTATGGAAGTCAATGGGGTCCAGAAACAATGTAAGAATTGTGAACTATTAATTTAACGAAAATTCTGATGCGCCAAACATAAATTGTACATCATTGCACAAAATGACTCGTGATAATGTTTTTTTAATTATTTCATAATAGTAATTTGTCATTTTTTCAACTGACACATTTGTTTATGAAGCTGCTTCTCAGTTATGTGTGAAAAGATTTCAGAGATCAAATAGTTATTAGAGGAGATGCGTAAAATAACCTCAGATTGTATTATTGGGTAATGTGACTGAACTTGGTGAACTTAGGCTTGCTTGAGGTGAGCACTGACATGACTTTACTTGTCTAGCTTGATTATGACTTGCATATTTGTGTCTTACTCCCACCTCTGCTTTTATAAGATTTTATGGGATTTTTTTTTTTTGCCCTTATTGGAGTTTGACAACCCTTGGTCTTTGTATACTTTCATTGTATGAAAGAGAACAACTCATGCTGATTTAAAATGACACAAGGATGAGTAAATTATGACAGAATTTTCTTTCCCCAACACCAGGAACTAATAAACCCAAGGCAGTTTGGATACATGAGAACGCCAATTGCTTTTAAAACCATGTTTACAAAAAAAAAAGTCTTCCTCTCCGAGCTACACAATCCAATGGAGCAAGCCCTGATATTTTCCTCTAAACACACACAGACACTCGCTGCAAAAATGTGGAGAAATGCCTGCCAGCCTTGCACTAACTTAACTGTTTCTATTTTGAAAGAAATAGTAATTACATCTCGTCTCATACTGCTCCCTGTAGGTTGTTTTTTTTCCATCTGTTTTAATGTGTGTGATTGGACGGGTGAGTGTTGTGATTGCTCAGCTCCAGAATTAGATCGCTAATGAAGTTTGGCTTAGCATTGCATGCTTTGTGCTTTCAGACACAGTACTGCGTTCACTCTTCAAAGGCCGCGGACTCGGCATTGTGAAGTGATTAAAACACCTGATAGAAGCTCAAAGCGCCTGTAGCTCTAAGATGCCGTTGGCAAGGTACAGATATTTGCAAGAAAACGCTCTCAAATGCTTCTTTTTCCAGCTTTCTTACTCTAACTGGTTGTGTTTTTCTATACTTGTGTGAGTATATCAGTGCAGATCAATTAAGCATCCTCTTTTTATCGAATTGTCTGATCTTAGTTCATTCAAAAAGGAAAAATTTTGTCATTGTTCACTCATGTTGTTCCAAACCTGCATGACTTGCTTTCATTGAACACCAACTGAGAGATTTAGAAGAATAATTATGCTGTGCTCTTCCATAAAACAAAAACATACAGTGACAGTCAAGCTCCAAAAAAAAAAAAAAGATAAATAAAAGCGCCATCAAATTAGCATGCATAATATTCCAGGTCTATATTCAGACAAGCACTTTGGAAGCTTTGTGTTAGGAACATACCAAAATGTAGGCATTGTTATATCTCTAGTGTCTGTCCTTGTTATGAGTTTCTGGATGAACTCAATCGCAGAGAGTTTGCAGAACACACAAGGTTTATTGATGACAGAAAACGGGGAAAACAAAACACACGAGTACAGATAGGGCATATAATGACTAACAACACTAGACTAAGACTTTGACGATAAACTACACAAGAACAAAACAGCTTATACAATATCACCACTTCGCTAGACAGAACTCTTGACGAGGTAAGCTTCATACTATGTAAGACAATGAACCCGCACAAGTAGGGAGAAACAGATAATGACAGCAGTGTCACTGATCAGGTAATAATGACAAGACGAGGATAACAAGGGGATGGGTGAGAGAATGAGACAACACAAGGCCACAAATCATGGGTTTGTCATGATCCTGCCTCAAGACTAGAGAAAGATAATGACAAGAGGGCAGAATCATGACAGTCCTCCTTGGAAAAGAGCTGTATGAACATTCTGCTAAACATATCCTTTTCGCCATTCAAAACGTCTAAGGATGTTATAATGACTGTTCTTTTACACAACCATCCTCATTACCCATTTTAAAACCTGATTTAAAATTTCATGATTATTTACTCTCCCCCATGGCCTCCAAGATGTTCATGTCTTCCTTTCTTCAGTGGAAAAGAAATGAATGTTTTTGAGGATACCGTTCCAGGATGTTTCTCCATATAGTGTCTTCAATGGGGTCCAACGGGTCGAAGGTCCAAATGTGAGTTTCAGTGCAGCTTCAAAGTCTCGACACGATCCAGCCGAGGAATAAGAGTCTTCTCTAGACAAACCAGCGACATTTTATAAAACAACATAAACATTTATATACTTTTAACCACTAATGCTTGTCTTGCACGTCCACGACTCACGCATTACGTAATCACGTTGAAAGGTAGGGCGAAAAACTCGAAACCGACATCGTTGTTTTACCTTTTATTTATGTATTTTTTTCTTTGCACGTTGGCTTTGTAAACACTCGTCGGTTCTTCCTCCTACGTCACGCTTGACCTTTCAACGGGATTACGCAATGTGTGGCGCATCACAGCGAGTGCAAGACGAGCATTTGTGGTTAAAAAGTATATAAATGTAAATTTTTTCTGAAAATGTTCGCTGGTTTGTCTAGATGAGACTCTTATTCCTCGGCTGGATCGTGTCGAGACTTTGAAGCTGCACTGAAACTCACATTTGGACCTTCGACCCGTTGGACCCCATTGAAGACACTATATGGAGAAACATCCTGGAACGGTTTCCTCAAAAAACGTAATTTCTTTTCGATTGAAGAAAGTAAGTCATGAACATCTTGGATTACGTGGAATTATCAGGAAAATTGAATTCTGAAGTGAACTAATCCTTTAAAGGAATGTAAGGTCTCTATGGCAACACAAGCAGCAAAAACTGAAGCATATGCTTTTTATAGATGCTGGAGTTGCTTTGTTTCTCTCGTCAGTCTGAAGGGCTCGAGGGGACATCGGCTGACTGACAGGAGGAGAGAGGGAGGATCTGCTTGTAGGTTTGCTGTAGATGTGTGTGTGTGTGTGTGTGTGTGTTTTAGCTGTAGATCATTTGTTGATGTCTCCCGTCTGCTGAATCAGTAGCATCAACCTCAACAATGACTTTTCACATTGTGTCTGATGTTTTTTCCACACTAGAGCTTTTGGTGCAAGACTCTTTGACTTGAGGTTGTTGGATTGGTTTGGAAGGTGTGTTGTGAAATGCATAACATGGCGATTAAAAAGTACTTCTGTATTCTGGTTAAATAGTTTTGTGCAAGCCACATATAAACCACAAATATTTCATTACTATGTTTCAACAGTGAACACATTTTTCTTTGCATGAAATTTCCTCGTTTGCTGCACGGAGCTCAACAGTGTGATCGGTCACGTGACATTTATGGATCAGTTGATTGGCTCAAAGAAAGATTTGATCCCACATTTGAGCATTAATGCTAAGGATAGCTCTACAAGTAGATATGATAAGGGATAATAGGAGGGAAAATATGCTCCCCTCAAGAACAATGTGCATTTACTTTTAAAACAACATATTTATACTTCAGCCAATGTGTTATTAAGGAAATAGACTGAATAAAAACAGTATTATACAACACAACATAATTACATAACTATAGTGAATTGTACATGCCAATTTAGTTTGTATACGCTTGCCTTACAAAGCGTCTATATTTAGATTTCAGAAGAATCATTGTGACATTTGTAATATAAATGCTGAGGTGTTTCATCCGTCCGCTGATCTGAGATAAGGAAGATAAAGGCGAGCAGGGGAAATCCTGACTTTAAACAAATAACCATTTAAATGTTTCGGATGTTTGCGTTGTAAGAATGTACAGGGAGACTTCAGATATAAAAACACTGACTCGTTAGGTAATATTTTCTAATTATAATCAGACGATTTCCTAATAATCAATAGAATATGAGGGAACACTAGGAAATACCAATATGGATTTATTTTGTATGACGTCATGAGCAATCCAGTCATCAGTGTTGTGTGTTATTAAAAATCAAGCAAGCCAAGCCCAGATGAGAAAAAGTACAATAGTACCGTAACGGATTACTTTCCATAAAAAGTAACTAAGCAACTAATTTAGTTATTTTAATGGAGTAACTCAATGCATTACTTACAAAAGTAACTTTCCCCAACACTGAACAAGGGTCTATTTTTTCAAAGACTTTGATATTCAACTTAATGCAGTCACAGATCAATATATTACAGAGACACAAAATTAGGTCAAATTGATCTCGCAAATGTTGATATTCCGATGAAAATTCAAAATTAAGAACAGCACAGCTTTTCATGTTGAGATAAGATTTTGTATAAAGTAAATAACAAGGCCTCATCCTATCAGCTTGGCTGAGACAAACTGTAAACTCTACCTTGTTTCTGTCAATCTCTTTCTATTATCAGATCTGTGAGCAAAGCCACAAAAGCGCATCTGTCTTTTCACAAAAAATAACCCTCGTATACTCATTTATCTCTTTGTCTCTTTTCATGTTCTTGCTCATAAAAGCTTACAGCGGGTTTTTTTTTTCATTTCATATTCTTGTTTTGCTGATAACGTTGTGAGATTGTTTTCTCTCTTCCTGTTAAGTGGTGATAAGTTGGCTTCTGATGAAAGGCCCGTGTGCTGTTGTGGTGTCAGGCCTGGCCCTGAGCCCAGAGCTCCAGCCACACACACACACACACGCATGCCAGCCGCAGAGGTCACGGCAAAGCGTCTCGCTGGTGTCATGTGTCTCTAACACACTCCTCTCCTGTGTTCTCTTTCATTACAGACCAACGGCAAGCTGAAGCATCTCGAGAAGGAGTATAATCAGAAGCTGGCCAAGTCTGCACAGGTAAACACACCATTGTTTGAACACGGCAATCTAATGTTCTGATGCAAGTACAAAAAGGGAAAATAGTGTGTCCTGTTATTATTTCCTGGTGGATGGATGGGTGGATGGATGGATGGATTGGTGGATGGATGGATGGATGGATGGATGGATGGATTGGTGGATGGATGGATGGATTGGTGGATGGATGGATGGATGGATGGATGGATGGATTGGTGGATGGATGGATGGATTGGTGGATGGATGGATGGATTGGTGAATGGATGTATGGATGGATTGGTGGATGGATTGGTGGATGGATGTATGGATGGATTGGTGGATGGATTGATTGGTGGATGGATTGGTGGATGGATGTATGGATGGATTGGTGGATGGATTGATTGGTGGATGGATGGATGGATGGATGGATGGATGGATGGATGGATGGATGGATGGATGGGTCAATTGGTGGGTGGATGGGTGGGTGGATGGATGGGTCAATTGGTGGGTGGATGGGTCAATTGGTGGATGGGTCAATTGGTGGATGGATGAATGGATGGATGGATGGGTCAATTGGTGGGTGGATGGGTGGGTGGATGGATGGGTCAATTGGTGGGTGGATGGGTGGATGGGTCAATTGGTGGATGGGTCAATTGGTGGATGGGTCAATTGGTGGGTGGGTGGGTGGATGGATGGATGGATGGATGGGTCAATTGGTGGGTGGGTGGATGGATGGATGGATGGATGGATGGGTCAATTGGTGGATGGGTGGGTGGATGGATGGATGGATGGGTCAATAGGTGGATGGGTGGGTGGGTTGATGGATGGATGGATGGGTGGGTGGGTGGATGAATGGTTGGATGGATTGATGGATGGATGAATGGATGGATGGGTCAATTGGTGGATGGGTGGGTGGATGGATGGATGGATGGATGGGTCAATTGGTGGGTGGATGGATGGGTCAATTGGTGGGTGGATGGGTCAATTGGTGGATGGGTCAATTGGTGGATGGGTGGATGGATGGATGGATGGATGGATGGATGGATGGATGGATGTGTGGATGGATGGGTGGATGGATGGATGGATGGGTGGATGGATGGATGTGTGGATGGATGGGTGGATGGATGGATGGATGGATGGATGGATGGATACCATTATAGTATCGCTAAATCCAAATGTGTGTGTATGGTGAGGACATGAAATTTGGCCTTTTTTGTTTTTTTATATAAAATATTTATAATTAGTTGGGGTTTTTTTTTATTAAAAATGACCCAGCTACTAAGTTGTAGCAGTAAGTTTAATAACCACTATAATCTGCGTCCAGTTACAGTTATGAGTGTCTTGTTAAACCAGAGTGTGAAAGTTTCTTCTTCAAAAAAGTTTCATTTCACTCTTCAGCCACTGAACCAAACACGTGTGTGTGTCCGAGCGCTTATCTCTCCACTCATGTGTGTTACTGAGGCCGTGTGTTAAACATTAGATGTAATCTGCTCAGACTCTACGCCGTTACACTGGCTTCAGGTTCAGAAGAGTAAGCAGTGTGTTGTTCTCCTCTCATTACCTCAGTCCCAGCTCATCCCTCGCTCTTCTCTCACTTCTCTCCACAACACAGAGCGCTGGATGTCAGGGTGACAAGCAGATGTTGTGTGAAAACACAGGCCTATTAAATTACACAATGCTTCCACATCAAAAGAACACACTTTGAGTGTGTGAGAGAAAGAGTTCACAGGCGCTGAATAACCTCTGAGAGGATCACTGATGATTAATTGGCACAAAATTGGCATTTGCTGGATAAACATAGTTTTTCCTCTCTCTTGTTTCCCACTCGCGTTTGGTGGGAACTCGTCTTTGTTTAATACACAGTAAATGCTCTTCCTCCACACCAAACATCATCTTCCTCTGTTAGTGTCGTACGGAAGCTTGTTTACGCCACAGAATCAAAAATAAGAAAGATAATTGCAACTTTTTTTCTTAAATCTCGCAATTCTCACTTTTTATCTCATTATAGTGTGATATAAAGTCGCAATTGTGAGTTATAAAGTCATATTTGCGTGATATAAAGTTGCAACTGTGTTAAAGTCAAAATTGTGAGATATAAACTTGCTATTGCGAGAAATAAACCCACATTTTTTTTCTTCTCAGAATTGCATGTTTATATCTCAAAATTCGAACTTTATAACACACAATTGTGTTATAAAGGCAGAATCGCACGATGTAAAGTCGCAATTGTGAGATAAAAAGACGCAATTATCTTTTAAATGTTTTATGGCGGAAACAAGCTGTCGTCGAATCGTTTGCCCAAATGGACAGAAACAGAAACAGGGTTCTTATTGTCCTGGATTAATATAGTTTTATTATCTGGTTTATATTAGCAGGTATCATTTAAAAACATGTAACAATGTTGCATTTATTATAGTATCTAATGGCATTTTTATGTTTGATGCAGGTGGTGAGGGTTTCCAATGTTTTAATATTATGACGTATCTAAAACTACATTTTATTTGTGGCCATTTTTATTCTATTTTTGTAGTTTTGTAGTCATGAAAATGCCCCTGGTCACTATAATCAATATAAAAGAAGAGCAGATTTCTCCTTTTGTTTTCCACGGTAGAAAAAAAAGAATAGCATGTTTTGAAATAAACCCTTGTGACTATTTGGCCTTGCATGAATACAGTTGCTGTAGCATCCCATAATGCATTGCAAGTCTGTGTAGAGAAGTGTCCTTTGAGCTGCGGCTCGCACTCACCCATGGCCTCCACAGATCTCTCAGATGTGCCTAAAGCTGTGGAATTGCATGTGAAATGTGGCAATTAAATCCATACCGCGCCATACATGCTCACGACTGCCGTGTCTTTCATTAGCGTCCTCTTCTCTCCCTGACCTTTGACCTCGCGCGTTTGAAGCGCTCCGCTAATGATGAGCAACACAAGGTGTTGTCCAACCTCAGCTTTACAGGAGCTCTGCTTTCATCAACACTAGCGGATGATACACGCGTTATTATGCATGCGCATGTGAAATCAGGACAGATTTACGCGTTTCACTTTTTCAGCGCGACAAACAAGTCGAGTCAGCTTTATTTATACTGCGCTTTTCACAATACAGAGTGTTTCAAAGCAGCTTTACAGAGATAACAGGACAATAATGCAACAGAGTTTGTTTCCAGAAGAAAATGGCGTCACAGTCCAACTTAAGTAAGCTCAGTGATGGTTCATTTCTGTTGTAAAAAAGTTATTAATTTAGTTAATATATATTTCTGTATAGCCGCTCTGGAGAAAACAGTGATGTCATCGTCCAGCTCATATAATAGTGTCAATGCAGGAGATCAACAATAGTGTTGAATATTAAATGAAGACTGTAGTGTTCTGTAAAACAGGTGTAGCATCTTCTCTACGTCCGGAGACGTAGTTACTGGTTAATTTTACTGTCTGAACGTAGATGTTGTGGTGTAAGTTTAGTAACACACGACTTGTTAATTGACTACAGTAATCTGATCATGTGACTCGTCACCCCCGACATCTGCTCCAATCTGTCCAAGATCAAATCATTTTGTTGATTTTATTTTAAAGGGCCCCTATTATGATATTTTGAAGTTTCCTAATGTTGTTTTGGAGTCTCCTACAACATTTTCTCATAATATACATTTGCACATCACCAGATTTTCAATGATTCTCAAACGACTCGCCAAATGAATCAATCTCTCTAAATCCCTCCTTTCCGCAAGCTACTCTGCTCTGATTGGCCGATAAACTTTTTTATTTTTATTTCTGGTCCCTTTAAATCAGACACGTGTTATTTTCTCTCAGAGTGATCAGGCCATGTTTACCAAGTGGACAATAAAACAGAGAATACAATTAGACTGGAGAATCTTAAATATCATAATCCATAGCAACACACAAACCACTACATTGTTAACATGTTAACAGAACACTTTATCAGACAAATATAGCAACACCCTGACTAAATATAATTTATTATGATATTCTGCAAAATGGTTACACTTTATTTCGATAGTCACTTTAGACGTTCTACTAATTATAAGTACCTTTTCAACTACATGTCAACTAACTCTCATTAGAGTATTAGTATAGTATAGTAGACTGTCAGTAGACTGTTAGGTTATGGTTAGGTGTTAGGGTTCGGGTTAGTAGAATAAGTTGACTTGTAGTCGCCAAGTTACTTGTAGTCAGTTGAATGTCTGTTGGGGGACCAACAAAATAAAGTGTTAGCAGATATTAAGCTGACAGTCTACTAATACTCTAATGACAGTTAGTTGACATGTAGTTGAAAAGATACTTATAGTTAGTAGAATGTCTAAAGTGGACTATCGAAATAAAGTGTTACCAAAAAAATTGAAGTAAAAGTAAAAATTGAAGTAAAAGTAAAAATTCATTCCTTCTTTTTTTGACGACAGTGAGTTCTGATGTGTAGTTTGCTAAGTTTAATAGCATAACATCATATTGTTTACTATGATTCATGTTTTGTAAGCGTTGATTAGGGTGTGCGATATCTCAATTTAGATTTTGAACAATTAAAAATGTTTCTGCAATCTGCTTTTAAAGAAAGATTGTAGTGTCTTGCTAGTGCACATACCGTAAAACGCAGCGGTAGAGTTCTGCAGCTCTTCGCCATCACTAAAGTGGATTATTTTCATGTGTTTTAAAGCCTTGCCATTTTATTTGGCATGACATGCGTTTTTCTTGCACACTAGAAGCCTGTCAACCGGCACGCGATTACTAAATTCTCTTTCACACCTCGCTGCGCTTAAACTGTCAAATACATACAAGGTTAAATAACCACAGTCAGAGACCGTGAAGAGTTCGGATGCTTGTGTATGTGCATTCGGTCTTAAAGGGACAGCAGCCTAATAAACCTGTGTCATTAATGTTAATCAAACAGCAAACACAGAGAAAGTCACTGACTGTAGTAAGTGTAGTATATTTACTGTAGTATTTATAACACATAGCTTGAATAAGAATCAATGTATATTTAATTCATGAAGTCATTTGTTTATTACATTTCTTACTTGAATGCTACTGTTAAATAGCTTCAATTTGACCTATTATTTGTAATTTGCATCTTTGTTCTTATTTTTAACAAATTGTTCTTAGTTTCATTCTCTTTTCTTTTATATTCTGTATCGTGATCCTGTCTGAAAAACTATATTTTTTGCCATATCGCCCACGATACATTGATCCATCGTTTCTGATGATTCCCCCAATGTCTTATTATATCACTGAAGCTTTCAGTTTGCTCTCATATATATTGTTTTGTTTTTGCGCATATCAATAATCAATCAGAAAGCACATGTCAGTTTAACTACAGTATAACATTTCCACCAGACTTAAAAGGAAAGCTGACGTGCTGAAGCCATTAACCGCGAAATCCCCAAATATCAAGAGCGAGGAATAACAATCAAGGCATGAGTGTGTCCCTTCAGGCCAACGAATCTGTATAGCCAAATAATTATTACCACGAGAACTTATGTTACCATAATAATGGGGCGTTTGGTGCTTTCATGTGGTTCGCCCACTGACAGAATAAGCCTAATCTCTCCTTCTCTGTGTCCGCTCCAAGAGATCACTCCTCAACTCCTACACAGCCACGGTTCCAGGAACAGCGCTCCGAAGAAACATTTATGCACAATAAACACTTGTGTGTCTAGCCCTGAGCTTCACCGCTGCAGTGTTCTCATGTCCATCTCGCTGGAGCTTCATTAGCTCTCCTCAGTGGTGTTTCGGGGGGAGCTGAGTGTGTGAAGTGTAGGGGTGGTCATCTAAAAACAGTGATTGTGACAGGACTCTGGGAAGGCTACACAGTGTGTTTACACGGGCGTCAAGCGATAGCCATCCAAATCTGTTCGTTATTAAAAAGCCAATAATGCATTGCATGAGATTTCATAGTTGACTTTTTTTTTTTTTTTTTTTTTGGTCTTGACATGCAAAACATGTCAAGACATGTAAACATGCAAAGAAATTAGAGTTGCCGCAAGTGCTTAACACTTTTTTTTATAATTGATATAATGCCTTTCACAATACACATTGTTTTAAACCAGCTTTACAGAAAACATCCCAGCTAACAATTTTAGGTTCTGGGAATGTTAGTTTTTGGTTCCCTTAAGGTTAGGGGAACGTTCCCGGAACGTTCTCCTTGGGTCATAAAAATAGAACTTGAAAAAAAACTACAGGGAACGTTCTTGTTTGGTTCCCAAAAAATAGGGAACCATTCGGGAACGTTCTGTGCTTGCTGGGATGTTAATATTTATAATATCTTACATCTTTTTTCACGTTAGCTTTTGATCATACATGAGTGTCGAGGTACTGTTATCACTGTACCGGTTTTTACGAGTTTGAGTGTATTTAAGACTCCTAATCTAGATATTTTGCATGCTCTTTATTTAAAGTTGTATTTTAATGTTTTATCTTTTGTGTAGCACTATGGTCAACATTGTTGTATTATTATGTGCTTTATAAATAAATTGGAATTGGAAAATTTCAATGCTTTATAGTGACAATTAGCAGATGATAGAGCTGGGCGATAATACAGTTTAGATTTAGCAATTAATATTTGCTATATAGCTAGTGAATATCGCCCTGCGCGAGCTAGCATGCTGTATCCATGCAGAAAAGGATGGACGTACTTGTATATTCAGCTGTTATAAAGAGTTCATTCAATTTTCCAATGAAATACAAAAATCAAGCAGCCGAGATTTGCTATATATTGCACACAAAAAAAACAGATGAAGACATGAACATGACCTCAATCACTGGTGTTCATCAGGCATAATCAGTGTTGTGTTTGCTCGTCAATTAACTAAAAGTCAGCAATTAAACGTTTTTCAGTAGTGTGTCAATATAGCGTAAAATTATGTTTTTTTTGCGCAACCCAAAAAGTCATGAACAATTCTTAAAAGTCTTTTCTTAATGGTGTTTTCTAGTCAATAACTTTTTTTGGAGCAAAATAAGTTATTTACCATCTGTTTCCAGTAATTTAGTATATAAATTTACATAGTTCAATTTACCGAGTTCAATTCTGCTGAAATCAGTTCAGTTCAATAACTGTGTAAAGTCCATCAATTATGGAATTACAGTAATTGAAGATTGATGCTTTCACTGTTGAGATCACTTGTTTTTATGGCAGTTCATTACTGCTCACACCCTATAATCTTATTTGTAAAAGTTATTGCCTCATTTTAACAGCTTCAGTGAAGTTATCTAAGTGTAGCGTTTGGTGGTGTAAAGTATCGGAGTAAATGTAATTAGTTACTGTATTTAAGTATCTTTTTGGCCACTTTGAGTATCAACTTTTACTCTCTACTTGACTACATTTTTGAATAAGTAAATGTACTTTTTTACACCAATTACATTTTGCACGGCTCTTAAAGGCATACTATGCAGGAATTTTACCTTAATATAACAGCTTCAAAGTAATTTCGGTGGTAAACAAACTCATAATAGGGCGAATCATCCTGGTAGTAAAGCTTCGGGGGGTCGCCGCTGGAAATACCAGCAATGCAAGTCTGAGAGGGGCGCCCCTGACAAATCTCGCGAGAATCGCGACTTGCTTTACGGCAACGACGTCACACACAACAACAACATATGAAGCACGAATTGCGCTCATTTCAGATGATGGAAAAAGCAAAGAAAACGCGGTAGGAAGAAAGTAGGAAAAGGAAAGCTTTCACTTGTTGGCGCAAGTTAAAAAGTAGCACTGGATGCAACAGAGATGCTGACCTGGCGATCTTGTTGATGGACTAGTAAGTAAATATCTTACTTGTTTGCGTCATATGTTGTATGTTGTTGCGCAACTTGCGCTTGCTTGTAGTATGCCATTGTTTTTATGATGCTGTTCATTCATTCATTGGTGATAATTAGACTAGTCCAATAATTTCCACATATGTTTAGCTAGATTTCGATTATCATATTTTGCGTTATATATGTTTTATTGCCTAGCTTGCCGCACAACGCTGTTGACGTTGATTCCTGCGATTATCATGAGAACAGTTGTCAATATCTCACATAATTATCTAGTGTAAACGAGCACAATTTGCAAACTATTATGATAAATTGCAATAATCATGTCTAATGACATCATAACGGCCAATGTTATGAAATAATGCGACGTACATTTAACTTTATTGATGTCATCAGGCATTTTGGAATGTTTACATTACAATCAAAAAACATAAAATGAAATTATACATTAGGCCTAGACTATACGTGAGGCTATAGGCTATTTACTTGTGATTTAGCTGCAATCATGTAAAAACGTTATAAGCTGCCAAACGCGATAGGGGACTTTATTATTATAAAGTAGTCTAACACTTATATTATATTATAAGACATATTATCCGATTTTGAACATCATCATTATTTCAGTAGACTATGCAGTATATGCAATAGCCCAATCTTTTTATGAAATCGTGAAACATTACCTGGTCAATATCTTCGGTGTCTTGTGCCTGTTCCATGACCAACGCTACTATCCTACCGAACAGGGAGGGAAATTAGCACCGGCCACCAGCCAACTGTGGGTGATTTTGTGTTGTTGCGGGTAAACTCGCCGCACCTACCGGCCACCGTGGCGGGTAAATAAAAATAACATCATGCAACGTTCATCATGCAACAAATTAGTTTGAATAAACGAGCAGACACTGATTAGCAAGACAACTAGCAGTGAATGTGCTTTCCATTAAATTAATCACACACACAGTAAACAAATCCTTAACAAAAAAAAAACAGGGCTATTCTGGTGGGTGCGGTGATGCTGTGGTGACGCGTTCATGTAAGGGTGGCGCTGCCAAGAAAGCTCCTAAAATCTGTCATAAATAGGCTAACAGGCAAAAGTAATGAATATGAATATGTAAACTATAGCAAGGAGATAATTTAATTATTTATTAATAAACAAGTATTTTCTTTGTCCGTGTCAGTTGCAAAGATGAAGTTAACGATGCTGATCGTGATCTTCGCAGTAGTGAACGCGCAAGAGAGAAATGCACATTTCATACGAATTGCATAAGCAGAGAGCAGTCTGTGTCTGTTTTCTTTCTTTTTTAATAGTTCTGTTTAAAAGTAGACATATGTCTGTCTGTGAGGCAAGGCTACCGTATACGCTGAGTTTCACTCCAGTTGCTGCTCCAGTTCACGCGCCGTCGCCTCCGTTTCGTGATTATCTACTGTCTGCTATATTTAATTATTATGTATTAAATCCAGGCAATTGGTTGATGAAACATTGATTACAATTAAGATACAATTAATACAAAACGAAATTCACTTTAAAGAAAGGTTTTGTGCTTTCTGTCTCTGTGAAAGTTAAGCATATTTTAGTGCCGCTTTCACAGTGGTCACGTCTGTAACATTGTTTTTTCCTCATATGGGAACTGAAATGAATATCAGTTCATGGTTTGTGTGTGTAGGCTTTAAGAGAGAAAGAGAAAATGCCAGTATTTCATTGAGACTTGAGATTAAATAAACTGCTTAAGTATTGTAGATCTTGTAGTATTAATTTTCACATGCAGTTACACATTGTCGGTTAAAAACAAGAAAGTGGCTGGTAAAAACATTGAGTGGCTGGTAGATTTTGAAATCCACCAGTCACAGTGGCCGGTGGACAAAAACGTTAATTTCCATCCCTGCTACCGAACAGGTACCGGTGTACAGGTTGGGGGGTGTATTTACGACAATGCAAGTATTGCACAGCGACTCTGGGGGTCGCTGTTTGACAAAAACACAATTTCTGCATAGTATACCTTTAACTTTTTCTGCAGTAGTATATTACTGTTATAAAGAAGTGATATCGCCATCTAAGGGCATTGAAGGTATTGCATCTTGTGTGTTTTGCCTTTACTCACCAAAACCGGCACATCCAGTGCATGTAGACTATGACTATTTAATTTTGCTTAACATTATTTTATTTATCCGCTATATTGATGTGACCTTTTTGAAGGATATTGCTTTACTTATGGCTTTTTTGTGCACTTGAGCTTAACTGAGACTTGAGAGTTTGTAGACGTTTAAGAGGCGGTTGTGTCGACCTTTATTTATTGCAATATTCAGTTTGATTTTGATAGAAAATGAACATGATTTCTCATCTTACAAATCAATTGTTTCTTATTTTCACTGGCATGTCTCTTACACTGTAAAAAATTGTTTGTTGACACAACTTGACTTGGTCAAGTCATCTTGTTGCATTGACTCAGTTAAGTTTAGCCAACATTAGGAGTTAAGTTAACTCAACTTATATGTATTTGTTGAAATAACTTGAAGTAAATTGGGACAACGTACTGTATCAAATAATAAGCATTTCGATTTTTTTGTTAAGTCAACTTAAAAAACATATTGGTTGAACTTAATTTTTCATGTTTTCACAACCATTAACCAAATCTAATTGACAAAAAAATAGTAATTTTTCCTCAACATCACAACTTAACTGAAGATGAAGGAGAAGATGGCGCCGCTGTGTTTGGCTGGCCGTCTTCCTTTGCTCTGTGTGTTATTGTGTTTGTTAATTTTGTCACATTTTGCACAGAATGTGTCACCACTGTTAGTTTATGATCGTCAGACTCTTCTGAACATAAGACAATATGTGGTTAATTCTACAACTCGTGGCTATAGTGGACTGTCATCACTTCCTTCGCACCTGTGGGATGTGCCTAGTTTGTTACCAGCCGTCAATCGCTACAGAAAGCGCAGCAGACGGCGCGGCCGGAGAGGCGGGAGACTTGCCAGATTAAGAAGAGCCTACCTGACTTTGATTTCGGCATCTGATTCTCGCAGTTTTACGCCGTTCTCTCGCGAGTACGACGGCTACGCTGTGAAGTGTTCCTCAGAATACTGCTACCGGTGGCTTCGACCCATTGTTCCTGATGCTGTGGATCCCGACGCTGTGAATATACATCCTATCCGACGGCCTATAAGGATCTGTAAACGGTACTCCGTAAAGGAGAATCTTCGCCCGCTTGCAAGTATCTCTCAGCAGTCTAGCCTCAACACTTTACGTGTTGCTTTGATCAACGCTAGATCGCTAACTAACAAAACGTTTATTTTGAAAGATTTTTTTATTTCGCACTCTTTGGATTTTCTTTTGTTGACGGAAACCTGGGTTAAACCAGGTGACAACAGTGCCTATACGGAGCTCCTCCCACCTCGCTGCTGTTTTCTCAGCTCCCCGCGAGTGTCGGGGCGTGGAGGAGGCGTGGCTTCTGTTTTTAAGGACAAATTTAAATGTCGACTTTTATCTATAAATAATTATTCTTGTTTTGAGCTACAGCTATTTTTAATTGAGTTTACATGCCCTGTGTTGTGTGCTGTTGTTTATCGTCCACCCAAATATAACAAGAATTTTATTCAAGAGTTTTCCGAATTTTTAGCTGATGTTGTCCCTAAGTATGACCAAATTTTTATTTGTGGTGATTTTAATATCCATGTGTGCTGTCCGTCTGATCAGTTGGCCACTGAGTTTAAACGACTTTTGTCATCTTTCCATTTACATCAACTGGTGGATCGACCCACACATCTTATGGGACACACTCTGAAGAATTTACGGATATTTTTATGGACTCTGAATGTTATGTCTTTAGTGAATCTGATTATTCTATATGCCCTGATGGCCTGCTTTCATTTTTTAATTCTACCTGTTCTGAAATTTTAGATGTTATTGCCCCTTATAAACACAGAGCTCCTAAGTTAAGAACAGATCCCTGGATAAATTACGCCACCCGCACCGCTAGGCAGCGCTGTAGACAGGCTGAGCGGAGATGGAAGAAGGACAAATTGCATGTGTCCTTGGAAATATTAAGGGGCTGTCTTCTCGATTATCAAAGGGCCGTAAAGGAGGCAAAATCGAAATATTTGTCAAATATTATTACTAATAGTGGGCATTGTCCAAGGGTGATGTTTAATACAATTAATTCTATCGTAAACCCACATTCTTGTTCTCTGACGGATACCTCAGTCTCCACTTGTGAGAATTTTCTTAGCTTTTTTATTAATAAAGTGGAGTCCGTCAGACAATTCACGACTAATAGTTCTGCAACTGACCCAGTTGTTGCGGCAACACATTCCACTGTGTTTGAACAGTTTGAACCAGTCTCACTATCATTTTTTAACGAAGTAGTGCAACAAATGAAAAGTACAAATTGTCCCATGGACTTTATTCCAACTAAATTGCTAAAAGAGGTATTTACCACAGTTGGGCCTTTCTTGTTGATTTTTATTAATAAATGTCTTAGCTCAGGATCTGTCCCTGCTGAGTTCAGACATGCTGTGGTTAGGCCTTTTCTTAAAAAAACTAATCTGGATCCCTCAGTTCTGTCTAATTTCAGACCAGTTTCTCACTTGCCTTTTCTCTCAAAAGTGTTAGAAAAAGTAGTTTTTTTCCAATTACATTCCTTTTTAGAAAATAACTCTCTGTTTGAGAAATTTCAATCAGGATTTAGATCACGCCATAGTACTGAGTCTGCACTTTTAAAGGTGCACAACGATATTGCCAGGTTTGGTGATGCTAAGAGCCCCGTTATTTTAGCGCTTCTTGATCTCACGGCGGCCTTTGATACAGTGGACCATGCAATCCTTCTGTCTCGCCTTAATCATTATGTTGGCATTAAGGGTACTGCGTTTCAGTGGTTTTCGTCTTACTTGACTAATAGAACCTATTCTGTAGTGATTGGGAATTCGTCCTCTTCTATCACTTCTCTTTCCTGCGGGGTGCCCCAAGGCTCTATTCTTGGACCGGTTTTATTTTCACTCTATATGCTGCCCCTTGGGTCCATCATAGCCAAGCATAACATAGCTTATCATTGCTATGCTGATGATTTGCAGATTTATTTGCCGATGAGTCCAACAAATAGTGATGCATTTTGGTCGTTAATTGATTGCATTGACGACATTAAATTATGGTTAGAAAAACATTTCCTTAATTTGAATGAAGATAAGACCGAATATATTTTATTTGGTGAGTCTGCAAACTCTGACCCTAATACATTCATTTCAAAATTTAGACCGACTGTCAGAAATCTCGGTGTGACTTTTGATACTAGCCTTAAATTTGATAAACAAATTGACAGTGTTAAAAGCAAGTTTTTTTTTTCAGTCTATTGGCCAAGGTCAAATCATTTTTAAATCGTTCGGATCTTGAGAAAGCTATTCATGCTTTTATTAGCTCAAGATTAGACTACTGTAACGCACTTTACGTGGGAGTCTCACAGTCATCACTCAGGCGCCTTCAGCTGGTGCAGAACACAGCAGCTCGCCTTTTAACTAATACACGCAAACGTGAGCATATAACTCCAATTCTTTCTTCGCTCCACTGGCTTCCAGTTTCTTTTAGAGTTGATTTTAAGATTTTATTGTTTGTTTTCAAAGCTCTCAACGGCCTTGCTCCACCGTACGTAACTGAGATGCTAACTTTGCGAAAATCGAACAGGACTCTTAGATCAACAAATCAGCTTTTGTTGGAAGTCCCAAGGACAAGGTACAGACTCTGGGGTGACCGGGCCTTTTCTGTAGCTGGGCCAAGACTTTGGAACAAGCTACCTGCCGATTTACGAACAATCACTGACTTAGGCCCTTTTAAAGCTAAGCTTAAGACTTATTTATTTAGACTGGCTTTTATATCATAGCATTTGTTGAGTCATTCTGTGTTTTCTTTGTGACATATATGTACTATATATCTTGATTATATATTTTATTTTTATATTTTGCGTTGTATTGTTGTTGTTTTTTTTGTTGTTGTTTTTTTGGAAAGCACTTTGGTTCACCTTGAGTGTTGTAAAGGGCTGTATAAATAAATGTTGATTGATTGATTGATTAACTTTTTGAGTTTACTAGACTTCATTGCTTGCTTTGACAAGAAGTTCTAGATATCTACCTGGAACCTGATTTGTTTATGAAATCAACACAGCTATAGCTGTCGAGGACCAGCGCATCTTTGAGCCTTCGTTCAGTATGAGTAAAATACTTAAATACTCTTAAAATCAGATTCTCTGAGACTTTTACTCAAGTCGTATCTGTACTTTTAAGTATGATTTTCAGGTACTCTTTACACCTTAGAGACGACTGATTATGTAACACCAGCAACTGAATTGAGATCTTGGCCTCCAGTTAAAAAAATTAAAAAATAAAAATTCTTCTGAAATCCTCAAAGACATTGCTGAATACTTGGACTCCAGCTGGTCAAGCATTAAATTAAGCAGAATCCATTATCTGAGTAATTACCTAAGACCCCGGGGAGCTTTACTGATCTCTGAGCTCAGGAGCCTGAAGATGTGTGTGTGTGTGTGTGTGTTCACACAGGTGATCGCTGAGCTGCAGACGTCTCTAAACAACCTGAAGGAAGACAGCCGACAGATCCAGCAGAGCCTGGAGACACAGATACAGGAGGGACAGACCCGCTGGGACCAGGAGAGGACGCAGATCAACAGAGACACTGACCAGGCCAGCAAGGTCAGCACACACACACACCTCATGGGAGGGTCTTCGTGTCAAAATATTAGTGCTGTCAAACAAGTATAATATTTAATCGCGTTTAATCGCATTAATGTCATAGTTAACTCGCAATTTATCGCACATTTTTACACTTCAACAGCCCTTTCTAAGGGATCAAAACAGGGCGATACAAAATAAAACGACAAATTCCCAGAGAGTTCTCACATCAGCTGTGTGTGTGCTTGGCCATCAAGCGGTGTTTCAGACTGGACGTGCTGCGATGAGGATAGCTCAGTTCACAATGATAACGCACTTTATAACACACATTCAGAATCTTATTGGCATCCATTTCGGTGTCTCGCGCTCACCATCCACTCAAACCATAACTAGGGCTGTGATCTCCCAGTCGATTAGTCGATTACTGGTCGATACGTTCTGGCTCGACCAAAATTAGATTTTTTGCCGCGTTCATTTCATCTGGTGAAAAGCACTAGTTGCTAATGGGGGTGTTTTCAGAGCACCCTAAAGGGCTCTTTTTATTGACCCTTAAAAATAGCACAACTCACTATGAGCTGGGTCTGAAATTTTATTATATTCTGTTGCTATTCTTTTTTAATCACACTTGCATTTATATATAGCCTATTTAAAAATGACAATATCTTAAAAATATGTTCATTATACATGAGTTTCAGAGTTCAGGGGTCTCCCGTCGCTCGCGAGCTACCAGTAACTCGTGGCCTGATTGGAGGTAGCTCGTCAAGGAGCCGTTCACATAGACCTCACCAGTCTTTTGCGCGCTCAAGTTCGTTATTTCAAATGTAGGCGCGCGGCAAGCACGCTCATAATTGAAGCAACGCGCTAATTTTTTCCAGGTGCAGCGAGATGAAACAATTGCAACTTTTCAGTATGCCGCAAACGCATCAGCTTCACCCTCTCCGTAACATTGAAAGCACAGTCAGAGAATGTCTAGGCACAGTCAACATGAAGGATGGGGGTGCACCCAAACACTACGGGTGTTTTTCTCTTCTCCGTAAATAAATCTTGTAGCTGATAAGCAAGCGTTTCTCGTGGTGGAAATCCATCAGCTACTAAAACTTCTTTGTCGTTGTGGAGAGCGCGGTGCATGGTTGCATAGCAACGACAGACGCCACGGGAAAATCAGATCGAATTTTACTATTAATAATAAAAGATAAGCTAATGTGCATTGTAAACGTAAGTAATTTATCTTTTTTGGCTCATTCTTTTTATAAAAATGATTTAAAAGCTGAAATATGCAAGGTTTATATTTTTATATATTTGAACGTACAGTACAGTAGATGACGTTGCAAGACACTCCTTTAAAATCTGGCCATCATTTTTAATGTTATTAGTGTAATGTTTATGTAAAGAAAAAGTGCATATTGATGCTGATTTATTTGTTATTTGCTGGTTTTTCGACATAAAACTCGGTGAATTGATTTTATTGTGTAGTATTAGTACTTTTTGAACAGGATTCTGTGAAAACCGTGATCATTTTGGTCACTTAGCATGAAATGAAATTCTCATGCCATTTCATATCTAGTTATGATGCACTATAAAATCAACTACAATTATGTTTTTACAATATAATATGCAAAGTACAATTTTTTTTTTATCTCTGATTCTGTTCTTTTCTCTGACATTTAAGGGTGACATATATAGGCATACAAAAACCCTTTTAGGTCTAAAACAGTTTAGATAGTTGTTAATATGAGAGTTTTTAGACATTATTTAAGAGAATTAAGTATTGTGTATTACATGAGTAGCTCTCGGCCACTTTCATTTTTAAAAAGTAGCTCTCAAATGAAAGAAGGTTGGAGACCCCTGTTTTAGGGGTTCCAAATACGTAGCGCCGATAGAACCTTTTAAGGCTCTATATAGAACCTGTTCTTCTGAGAGTGTGCTTTCATATAAGATGCCGATGAAATGAGCTGAGAGTGTGACACCCTTAACAAAGAGGCTTCTTTAGATTCATCCAAATGATTTGTTGTTCCGGTGTTTTGACCAATCCATCATGGCTGACTGAGTGTTTTCAGCTCTTTGTGTGTGTAACAACTGAAACAACTGCGCACAAAAGGCCTCCAACATGGCTTTCTGCATGACAGAGGTGGCGGAGTCTGGCCCGGGCTTTTATTGAGTAGACATGACTTTGCTGTCCTTTGTGGAGCTTACAAAGAGGGCTTGGGATCGTGGCCGATTGGAGTGTGTGTGTTTTTTTTACGAGGACGTTTTGAAGCTTTGAACTGCTCAGTTGTTGTCACTGAAGCTGTAATGTGTTCAGGGTCAGGCTTTCCTGTACTCTCCCAAACGGTGTGTGTCATACACATTATAAGCACACGCTGTAATATAAAGCTGTGTTCAGAATTCAATAGTGCATTTAAAAAAAGTTTTTATTACAGTAATTATAACATTTCCTTACATTTGGATGGTACCTGAAATCTCAGTAAAGACATTCAGCAATTGGGTATATTGGGGGGGGGTCTGTATTTGTGAAAACAGATATTACATCCATAATAGTAGTATCCAAAATTATAAGTGAAAGAAAAAAGGGACATAAAAGACATCAATTGTAGTAACAATATAGTATGTTGCAAGGTAATGTCAGCCAACACAGTATTACAACTTTTTTTGTAATTCAATAAGCTATATAGTTATATATTTATTACTCTGCCGGTAGTTTGGGTGCCAGATCTGATCAGTTTTGACTTTGTGTGTGTGTTTTTTTTTTTTACTATATACAAAAGAAAAAACTTGACGATGATACATTTTACTCCATAAACTCTCATTCCTAATATGGGTATTTCTTTTATTTTTATACTTCTTTCATTTAAAATGATCACAGAAGAACTCATATCTACAGTTTTGAAAGTAACTTGGCGCTTTAAATAACCACTGTATCGATTGCGTCCTTACACTACACAAGGGACTGTTAAAAATGCATTTGTCATTGAATCATTCATTCAAGAGATTTGTTTAAAAAACGCTGGTTCATCCAGTAATGAAACAAGTGAAGTCTTTATGGGTGAGTCATTGAATCATTCACTAAACCGTTTTTTTTTTTTATAAATAATTCGTACCAATTAGTTAAACATTTTAAACAGACTTCAGCAATTAGCATTTTGTAAATTACATGTTATTTTGTTGTCTGTTCAGAATCATTGGAGAATCGAGATCTCAGTTTGATTCTCAATTTAACCAGAATCGTGCAGCTCAAATAGATAAATAGTAAATTAGTATTTACTTCATAATACTTGTTTTCTTTAGACGTAAGCCCTCAAAAGTCCATCAAGAAGCAATCTAGTTTGAGCAGACACACATACAGTATATAGCTGAGCTACTATAGCTACTAATATTGTCATGAATGGGAAAAAATTGGATTTAAGTCATGCCTTTTAAATAGAGCGCTAAAGTCAAGACAAGGAAAATCGTTAAAAAATCACAAGGGGGTATTACTGATGTATTTTATATTGTAAAATTAAGCGTGAAAATATCTCGAGTTTGTGTTCACCAAAGACCTTATTTCAAGCAGAAATCCATTTAAAAAATCCTCTTGACTCCAGAAATGCTAAAATGCTAACTCCACGGTTTTAGCCTACAAAAATAAAAAAAGCCAAACGCCAATCAAAAAATTGTCACTGACCCAAACGATTCTGTGGTGAGGTAAATGCTACAGAAAAAAAAAAAATAATGTAATTTCTACATGAAAAAGTTAGTTAAGTAAATTCTATATTACTCAATTCAAGCTTGTAGAAATTAAAGCATAAATACTAATACCTACTAAACTTTTCTAATACTGTTGTTCCCATCATAAAAGTGCATCTATCCATCATAAAAGTCTATGTTGAGAGTACGAAACAAAGTTTATAACACAATTCATGTCATGCTGATTTAAAACATGCTAAATGTGAAGTAGTTTTTGAGATTTCATTTATATATTAGCTGTAGTGATTACTGAAGATAGTTGGCCGAGTGCAAGATGGCCGCCAGGTTAACACACTCCTACTTACACTGGATTTAGTTTCATACTTCATTTCTAGACCATACTCTTTAGTTTATGATCAAAAAGCTCCAGTTTAATCAGAGTTGTAAAGTGGTGGTGACGTATGCAGGACTTCTCCAAGCGTTTAGTCCACATCTCATCTAATCGTAGATCTCAATCATCCCTTACACATAATGAACGATTACAGTGTAAAAATGACCGAGATCATTTTGATTCATGAAACGAATGAAAATTGTCACTGATACAAACGATTCTGTGGTGAAGTAAATGCTACAGAAAAAAACAAATGTAATTTCTACATGAAAAAGTTGGTTAAATTCTATATTTGTACTCAATTCAAGCTTGTAGAAATTAAAGCGTAAATATTAATATCTAGGCTACTAAACTTTTCTAATACTGGTGTTCCCATCATGCACTGGGGCATAAATAAATAATAAGGTTGATTTTTCACTGTTTTCCAGCTGTATTTACACGGTTTTATCATTGCTTTTGTTGATAGGTTTGGTAACTCGCCATTTTGTGACATATTTTCGACTTAAAATGACACATTGATACTCAAAAATGATCTATCGAATGTTACCGTCACTGTGCATCGAGTTCTCTGTGTTCAGGTGCTGTGTAACTTATAAATTATGGGATCTATTGTGTTAATTACTCAGATGTTTCTAAGGAAAGCATTCACTTTAAAAGTGTGGTTTATTTCAGTGATATAGGCTAGTGTTGAAGTAAAAGGTTAAGTTTACTTAAACTTCATTAAGTAGATGTTACTTAATTCTATATGTGCAATTAAGCAAATGAATATAATTAAGTAATATTTACTTTTTGCGTGAGTTTAATATTTACAATTAAATGTTGCATGTGTCAATTAAATGTCAATTTGTTTAGTGCAAATTGTTAAGTAAATCCTACAAGTTATTTTTCCAGTGAAAGTAATGCTGTCTTTAGAGCAAAATGCTAAAATACACACCATTTTGGAAACGCATCTGCAATATTTTTCGTGGAAAATGTAAGATAAGTGCGACTGTTTTGACAGTCCTGTTTATGACCATGTGAACCCAGGAAGAAGAGTCACTTTTGACCCGGCTCTCTCATTATGAGTGTGTTTCAGTTGCACTACGAGTTTCACACACACACAGTTCAGCTGATATTAGGAGCGTAATGGAGTCATAATGGTGTTGTAATGTGTGTTTGACCACACGAAACCTTAGTGTTAACTGATGTTAATGAGAGTCTAATTAATGACTGACTAGTTGATGTGTCCAGACACGTACGTGTGTGTGTGTGTGTGTGTGTGTGTGTGTACAGTGAGAATAAGCGTGTCACACACTGACACTGTTGCCAAGTATCTAACTTCAAAGGCGGATTATGAAAGCTGAAGGGCTTGAGACAAAAAAGAGCAGAAAGAAACATCAAAGTGTGGCGCGTTTGAATGCAATAATCCCAAAACAGTTGTTCTGACTGCGTTGTCTGTTATCAGATGTCTCTGTTGCTCATATTGCTTAAGATTAAACGCGTGTTTGTTTGGCAAGTCCCACTTTCTCCACCCGAAAGCTTTAGAAAGACTGTGTGTGAAAACTTTCCTTCTGTCTTTAACTCTTCTGTTCTGCTGCAGTGCCGTCAGGTGGAGTGTGTGTTACTGCTTTTTCACATTCATAGTTTTCATAACTGGAAACGTCCGAAAACATATCAGCTTACAAGACTTGTTGTTGACGTCATGTGCTTCTCTAGAACAAGACAGTTTACATTCAACTTTAAAAAAAATAACATTACACCAAAAATCAGAAATCTTTGGAAGATATCACTGAACATTTATTTAACCATAGCAAAAGTAAATTTCTTCAGTTTTTTTGTGTTTATTCTCCAATCTGTTGATTAACAGTTGATATGGTTCTTTAATGCGGATCTAACCAGCAGAAACACTGGCCGGGATTAAAGCGGGGCATGTTGTCACACCGCGTTACAATGAGCCCAGATTAGAACTATTGATATTCTATTCTATACTTTCATGAATTCTATTGAGAAACCATGAGAAAAAGTTATTATTAAAACATAATTATTATTATTTTGTGAACTATGTTGAATAGCTGTGCTTTGTGGTGTGTTTGTTGTCAAACACAAATTGTTTTAAATTAAAATGTACTTTTACATTTAATAAAAATGCAATTATTTTACATGAAAAAGTTAATGATTGTATTTTACTGACACATTATTTTTTAGTTTGTCTTATATATTTTTTGATTAGATCAGATAACATTTTAAGCTGTCATATGGTCATGGTACAAGGGGCATGTTGTCACATTTCACTTCCATTCTTTCGGGGTAAATCAAGAAAAGAGAACACACTGTATTAAAGAAACAATACCACATAATTGTACTAGACGTGTGCAATTATTGAGGGAAAAAATAAATACTCTGACCCCTAAAAAAGTCTAAACGTGTTATCTTGTGCCCCGCTCTCCCCTACTACACTACCCATAATCCTAAAGAGAGATCGACCAATCAGAGCTGTCGCTATTTCCATGACGCCAGAATTATGGGAGAGTTGTGGTAAACTTTGAAGACAGTTTGTGGGTAACTTCCTAACATTTGTTAAGGAAGTTGTGCAGGAACAGATACATTATGTACCTGGAAATATTAATATACAATGAATGAAGAACAAGGAGTGTGGTGTAGGGCTGCACGATATTGAAGAAAAATGCGATATGCAATAACTCATTAAATAATGCGATATTCAATATGCGTATTGCATAATAATGCTTAAAGTGTGTAAAATAAACTTAAATTATCTTTAAAAGTCGACAGCGTTGCTGAGTGTTTTCTCCTTAAAACTGCAGTGAACAAAAACACGGTGTGAAATCGCTGGTGTTTCTGACGTCACAAACCTGTAACCAATCAGATCAGCGTGTGATCGTCAACGAGTGAGTGAGTGGAGGCGGGGCACATTTGCATATTCATAGAACCACGCATACTAAATGAGGAAAGGGTGTCGAGTTACATTCAAGCCATTTTAAGGCATGAAGAAGTAAAAAAAACTTTTAAACATGTAATTTTGGTGAGTTTTAAGGGATAAAATGATTGACTAGGGGGACTTTAAATTCAGTACCCTTTGTTATTGCCACAATGCATTCTGGAATTGCTGTATCAAGAATACATGTGACCTCAGTTAATTGTGCTATCTACTTTGGAAAGCTTTTCACATTCAGAGCACGTCTATGATGCCTTAAAATGTTGCCTAGGAAGTCTTGCTGTAGAAACTGTGTGTTGTTTCCAGTAGTTTTCCTCCTTCTCTGATTGGCTGTAGCATATATGCTATATAAATGAAGGTGACTCCACAGATATGACTGTGTCCGTGTCCTTCCAGATACGTGTGTGTGTGTGTGTGTGTGTGTGTGTGTGTGTGTGTGTGTGTGTGTGTGTGTGTGTGTGTGATCTCAAGACTCACCTTGGTGCAGTTGTGTTCCCGCACACAGATGACACTGGTCCGGTTTCAACTCCCTGCTTAAAGGGATAGTTCACCAAAAAATGAAAATTAGCCCATGATTTACTCCCCCTCAAGCCATCCTAGGTGTATTTGGCATTCTTCTTTCAGACAAATACAATCAGTGTTCTTCCAAGCTTTAAAGGTAGTGAATGGATGTATATTTTTGTACAAGTCCATAAGTGCATCCATCCATTATAAAAGTACATCTATCCATCATAAAAGTGCAGCTATCCATCATAAAAGTGCATCTATTCATCATAAAAGTGCATCTATCCATCATAAAAGTGCGTCTTTCATCATAAAAGTGTATCAATCCATCATAAAAGTGCATCTATCCATCATAAAAGTGCGTCTTTCATCATAAAAGTGCATATATCCATCATAAAAGTCCGTCTTTCATCATAAAAGTGCATCTATCCATCATAAAAGTGCATCTATCCATCATAAAAGTGCGTCCAAAGTGCATCTATCCATCATAAAAGTGCATCTGTCCATCATAAAAGTGCGTCCAAAGTGCATCTATCCATCATAAAAGTGCATCTGTCCATCATAAAACTGCATCCATCATAAAAGTGCATCTTTCATCATAAAAGTGCATCTATCCATCATAAAAGTGTATCAATCCATCATAAAAGTGCATCTATCCATCATAAAAGTGTATCTATCCATCATAAAAGTGCGTCCAAAGTGCATCTTTCATCATAAAAGTGTATCAATCCATCATAAAACTGCATCCATCATAAAAGTGCATCTTTCATCATAAAAGTGCATCTATCCATCATAAAAGCGCATCTATCCATCATAAAAGTGCATCTATCCATCATAAAAGTGCATCTATCCATCATAAAAGTGCATCTATCCACCATAAAAGTGCATCTATCCATCATAAAAGTGCATCTATCCATCATAAAAGTGCGTCCAAAGTGCATCTATCCATCATAAAAGTGTATCAATCCATCATAAAAGTGCATCTATCCATCATAAAAGTGCGTCCAAAGTGCATCTATCCATCATAAAAGTGCATCTATCCATCATAAAAGTGCATCTATCCATCATAAAAGTGCGTCCAAAGTGCATCTATCCATCATAAAAGTGTATCAATCCATCATAAAAGTGCATCTATCCATCATAAAAGTGTATCTATCCATCATAAAAGTGCGTCCAAAGTGCATCTTTCATCATAAAAGTGTATCAATCCATCATAAAACTGCATCCATCATAAAAGTGCATCTGTCCATAATTAAAGTGCTCCACACGGGGTTAATAAAGGCCTTCTGAAGTGAAGCGATGTTGTGTAAGAAAAATATCCATATTTAAAACATCATCGACTAAAATAACTAGCAGACGGCCTACGCAAGTCGACTTACGGCGAATGTCATTCACACCTAGGATGGCTTGAGGGAGAGTAAATCATGGGCTCTTTTTCATTTTCGGGTGATCTCTCCCTGTAAACCCAGCAGCCCCATCACGCACAGCTGCTGTTCAAGCCTGGCTGTGACATCAACAATAGTTCCCCACCTCAGTGTCACACCGCAGCACTTTGATCAGCGCCGCCTCCTCCACGGGACCCTGACATCACTCACACAGCATGAGACGCATCTCTCAGCTCACGTCTCACACACATCCGGGCCGCATGTGGCACGTGTCGTTCTGTGATGACTTCTCTATTTATAACCCACTACAGGAGCACTACACGAAGATGTGTTTGTGCTTTGTCGTCACGGTCAGCTTTGTGTTTATTAGCATGCTTATCTGATCCAGAGTGGTGTTTTTTATTGATTCATTGGGCCCTATCACACACCAGGCGCGACATAGTGTTTTTTGCTAGTATCAGCTCGACACAGTTTTCATTTTCTGCGTCACGTTTTTTAAAATGCATGTGCGCCCATGGGCGGCTGGTCTGAGACCCAGGTGTGTGTTCAGGCACATTGTTGGAACGATGATTTTTTGAGGAACTGAAATAGACTGAGCCATTGGCCTACTGAAACCTGGCCTGAAGTCAATGCGCAGTTTTTTTTTGTGGTTATTTAAAAGCGGGTTAGTAATATGAGCCTATAGGCGGGTCCACAACACGCTACACTTTGTCCCGTAGACAAATGCGCTTTAGACAATGCGCTTAGATCCTTAAAATAGGGCCCATAAATTTGTATTTATTATTTTCAGAAGTAGGGTATTTAAGTCCCACTGAAGTGTCTTGGATCGCGCAGCTTTGTTTGATGCGTTGTCGTAATTTCCACTGAAACAGGAAGCTAAGGCGGGACATATTGAATGGCTCCTCCCCCTTTTCAAACAGCCAATAGCGTTTAGTTTCCCTCTCAGACTGCAGTCGTACTTGACGACACCATGGAAGTGAATCCGAGCACTGATGATACACTGGATTCAATAGTAGGAGTGAATAAATTCTAGCCATTTCATTCTTAACCAACGTACAGTTGGAAAACGGGATAAAACTCGAGTGTTTGAGCAACTGAACACACACTCCCACCCATATTGGTCTGTGTGTCCACGCTCGCTTCGGCCAGGGGTGTTTATAGCAGAGGGGGCGGAGCTTCAGATTCTAGAAGGCATTTGATTGGACAGAAGATGTGATGAGAAGCTGAAGTGCGCGGTGATGTCATAAAATCCCTGATCCATTTTAGCGGAAGTGAGAGAATGTACATTTTTAATGCTTATATCTCTTAAATGTGAATTTGTAAATGGACTGCATTTATATAGCGCTTTCACAGACCCAATGGCCACCAAAGCACTTTACATATTGCCTCACAGTCACCCATTCACATACTCATTCACACACTGACGAACACCAATGAATTTGTCATTGTTTTGGAGCACTACCAGCTTATTCATAACCTCAAGGCTAACATATTCATACTAAAAGCTGATTTCAGGCGGCCTTTAATGATGACATTCCTGAAAAGTAAAGTGGATGTGGAATTGATGTCAGGCATAAACTAAACTTTAAGGGTACTTGGTAACTTCAGGAACAGCTGTGTACATGTTACATTTTGGGGTTACACTTTATTTTGATGGTCCCTTTAACACATTCTGTTGACTAGAACATGTCTACTAACTCTCTTTTGAGTATTAGTAGAGTATTAGTAGTGTTAGTAGAGCGTTAGTAGTGTTTGTAGAGTTTTGGTAGAGTGTTACTAGAGTATTGGTAGAGTATTAGTAGTGTTAGTAGAGTTTTGGTAGAGTGTTACTAGAGTATTGGTAGAGTATTAGTAGTGTTAGTAGAGTTTTGGTAGAGTGTTACTAGAGTATTGGTAGAGTATTAGTAGTGTTAGTAGAGTTTTGGTAGAGTATTGGTAGAGTATTAGTAGTGTTAGTAGAGTATTAGTAGTGTTAGTAGAGTATTGGTAGAGTGTTAGTAGTGTTAGTAGAGTTTTGGTAGAGTGTTACTAGAGTATTGGTAGAGTGTTAGTAGAGTATTGGTAGAGTATTAGTAGTGTTAGTAGAGTTTTGGTAGAGTGTTACTAGAGTATTGGTAGAGTATTAGTAGTGTTAGTAGAGTTTTGGTAGAGTGTTACTAGAGTATTGGTAGAGTATTAGTAGTGTTAGTAGAGTTTTGGTAGAGTGTTACTAGAGTATTGGTAGAGTATTAGTAGTGTTAGTAGAGTATTAGTAGTGTTAGTAGAGTATTGGTAGAGTATTAGTAGTGTTAGTAGAGTATTAGTAGTGTTAGTAGAGTATTGGTAGAGTGTTAGTAGTGTTAGTAGAGTTTTGGTAGAGTGTTACTAGAGTTTTGGTAGAGTGTTACTAGAGTATTGGTAGAGTATTAGTAGTGTTAGTAGAGTATTGGTAGAGTGTTAGTAGTGTTACTAGAGTATTGGTAGAGTATTAGTAGTGTTAGTAGAGTATTGGTAGAGTGTTAGTAGTGTTAGTAGAGTTTTGGTAGAGTGTTACTAGAGTATTGGTAGAGTGTTAGTAGTGTTACTAGAGTATTGGTAGAGTATTAGTAGTGTTAGTAGAGTTTTGGTAGAGTGTTACTAGAGTATTGGTAGAGTGTTAGTAGAGTATTATTAGAGTGTTTGTGGAAGAGAAAAACAAGTTTGCAACTCTTAAATCATTTCTCTCTGTGACTTCAAATTTACTGATTCACATGTGTGGCTGTTCTCTACAACTACACATTCCACTGTCACAGCCGTTCAGTTGTTTTGCACCAAAAATACCTTCATAAAAATGCTACATCTACTGTAAATGTAGATACAGTATCAATGAGAACATATGTTGCTAAGAGTGGTTGCTAGAGGTGTTGTGTAGGGATACACAGAACCGTTGGGTGAAGCGGCCATGGCCGTGTTGTATCGTGAATAAAACACGTTTTATAAGATATTCTAAACATTTACATCATGCAAAGCTGCTTTGAAACTGTGTATATTGTGAAAAGCGTTATACACTTGCATTTGAGCTCAGTGTCGCGATACACACGGACGTCGAGTGCACAGGTGTATCAGCACCGACTCACACGGCACTACTTCACCAGCACAATCATTACAACGGCTCTTCGTTACCCTTTCAAAACTGAGCATAATCACTGTAGTTTCAACCAAAAAAAGCTGTAGTTGTGTTTGCTAACGCTATTACTATTGTGCATTCTCAGTATTATGCTTGACTCACTCCATTTGTGCTCTGTATAATAAAATATATGTATTTGTTACTGTAAAGCTTTATTAAAGTATTATGGGATCTCATTCAATACTTTCAGAATCTTTACTTTAAAAAAAATTTGTTTTAGAAGTTTTTTAAATTAACATATGTAAATGACGTTACATATGATACATTTTTTATCAAAATAAAACAAAAATAGTACTAACTTTGCCAAAGTGATTATTTTGAACAAGTAACATTGGACCGAAATACAACATGAATCTCCAAATATTCAAAACTCAAAACATATTTCGGTCTCTTTTATATTAGCGTTTACTAATATGTACTTGTATCAGAAAATGGATCCGACTTTATATTAAGTGTCTTTAACTACTATGTAATAACATGTAAACGAATAATTTAATACAATGCACTTATTGTGTACATGGATGTTTTTACACTGTACTTACGTTTAACAGACAGTCATGTAATTATATCTCTAATTCATTTCTGTCTATAATTACAATGTTGACTTTCCCTTACACCTCAGCCAATTTTTGGGCACAATTTATATTAGGTGTCTTTAATTACTATGTGCTGTGATTGTGTTGATGTTGTGTTAAAGTTAGTAGATAGTAGTAAACGTAATGTAAAGTGGGGCTGAAACATTCTTTAAAAAGTCTTATGTTGTGTTCTGCAAAAGAAAAGAAACAGTCGTGCCGGGTTGGAACAGCATGAGGCTCAGTAATTGATGACAGAAACTTCATTTTGGGCTGAACTGTAATTTCATTTAGCTATTTTGTTTTTCTGTTCAAGTTCAAGCGCAGTGTCTGTAAGAAATGTGTCCTGTTGTTCACTCGTTCTCTCTCTGACCCTGGCGTGACCTCTGAGCTGTGTGTGTGTGTGTGTGTGTGTGTGTGTGTGTGTGTGTGTGTGTGTGTGTGTGTGTGTGTGTGTGTGTCTCGTTCATATGGCTGAGGTTTAACACACTCTCACAGCCACAGGAATGATGAGTTAGCATATCTCTGTGTGTGTGTGCGCACAGTTGTGTAAAAAAAAAAACAGATCAGGATTCTTTGATGAATAGAAAGTTCAAAAGAACAGCATCTATTTTAAATAGAATATTTTTTAACCTTATAAATGTCTTTACTGTCACTTTTGGTCAATTTAATCCATCCTTGATGAATAAAAGTATTGATTAATTTTATTTCTTTCCCCCAAAATGTTTTCAACATTGATAATAATAATAAATGTTTCTTGATCATCATATTATCCTGATTTCTGAAGGATCATGTGACACTGAAGACTGGAGTAATGATGATGAAAATTCAGCTTTGATCACAGGAATAAATTACACTTTACTATATATTCACATAGAAAACAGCTTTAATTAAAGTTTTTTTTTGTATTTTTAATAAAATAAATGCAGCCTTTTTTTAAACAAAATATAGTTTAAACAGATAAAAGGATCATATCTGTCGCCAGTATTGTCTTTACCTGACGTAAACCGGATCCAAATCCGACCTGACATCATTATTGTAAGCTTTCCTCAGTGAGTCACTGATTCAGTAATATGATTTTCTATTTCATTTTCATCAAATTATCCACGCTGCAGCTTTTAGTGTGAGCAACAACAACAACAACAGCAATAGAAAACCTGTCTTTCTCTTTCAGATGTAGTATCTGTTGCAGTTAAACACAGTAGTTTGCTTTCATATTTCTGTTTCCTGTGCTCAAAAAGACTTCAAGCGTCAGGTCTGTTTAATTACGCGCACACACACACACACACACACACTGGAGCGTTTCTCTCGCACAAGCTGCTGTGTGTGTCTGTAGTTTGCTGAAGGATTTGTGAAGGACGTGTTGGCATGCTCAGTTCTTGGCACGGGAGAGTTGGGGATTGTATTGAACTGTGATTGTTTGAAAGCAGCAGTCACTGTGTCAGAACCACAAAACACCAAAGCAGAGAGGAAATAAAAGCTCAAACACTGCTTTTACAAACACAATATCTGCCTCATAAAGAGTCGCTGCCAGAACAATATGTCTCTCTTTCTTAACTCTTTTTTTTCCCCCCTCTGCAAATGAGTGAGAAAAACACACAAAAGACTTACACTGAAGAATTCGAAGGTGCATAGCAACGACTGAGCAAACACCCTAGCAACCAGACTGCAGCATAGCAACACTCTAGCAACCACACTGCAGCATATCAACACCCTGGCAACCACCCACAACACAAATAAGGGCAGCGAATGTTGCACAGGCCAACGATGCTCACATTATCTTCATATTTAAAATTCTAGTTAAAAATGTTTAGGTATTTTTATAACTTATGTTACACCGATAGAAAAGAAAAGTCCTGTCAAGAGAATAACGAATAAATAAACAAAGAATAGTTAAAAAAAATAGGGTCCATTTTAACTATGACTTTTGCCTCAATAAATTCCCAATTACTGCTTATTAATAGTTAGTAAGGTAGTTATTAAGGGATGTAGAATATGAATATATATCATGCAGAATAAGGCATTAATGTGTTTTAATAAACAGCCAATATCCTAGTAATATGTACACTTAAAAAGCAACTAGTTAATAGTGAGAATTGGACCCTAAACTGAAGTGTTACCAGAGATTATACTACAGGACTATTGAATGCTTGAATCTGATTGGTTGACGAACGTAAATATTTTCAAATATAGGTCTCGACTGCATTACAGTTTCATATCACTACACCAAATGAATTTTCAAATGATCAAATGAAAAAGCACATACTCATTATTATTTTCTAATAATTCAGCGTCAATTAATCCTTACTTATAAATGTTTTCTTCTTTCTTTAGAGTAACATGCATGGATGAATGATTCCCAGTAAGACCCGAACTTTTATTAAGAAGGTGCATAGTTGATTTTCATGCTTGATAAACGTCTGCTCTTAATAAATAAGTTGTTGTTGCAAGCAAAACTCTTCCACACATCCATCGTTCAATGGTCCGGTTAAAGACATTGTATATCCACCACATCCACATTCCCCGCTGTCATCGTGAGCCTCACATGTGCACAGCTGGAAGACAGAGCGAAGGGAAGAGCGTCTGTAATTTTGCCTCACACACACACACACTCACACACACACACACACACACCAGCCCTCTGGGCCAGAACTGCACTTCTGTAGGTTTAAAGTGCTCTGACTTGTCGTCATTAGCGGATCTCTTTAATCTGGCGCTTGGAAAACTTCTTAAAGCAGAACACTACAAATAGAAATTCCACATGAATAGCCGGCTAGTGCTAACAAAACATGGGATGCAGTTTAAAAGAGGCCCTCTCTCTTTTCTCTTTTCTCTTTTCTGTTGCCTTTACCCGAGGGAAACATACTTGCCTTATCGTTCGAGGTGGACCACCCAAGAAAAATGACTCCGGTCTCACTTTTGAGTGCGAGTGAGCATCTATGCAGGTCTGTACGTGTGTGAACGGCGTATTTAGCTGTGTGTATGTGTGTGTGTTTTGGTAATCTATGGGGATAAACAGCTGTTGAAGAAAACCAAGACAAGAAAGTGAGAGAATTAAAGGCCAGTGCCATGCCTGTCTCTCGCCCCCGGGAAATCAAATGTTCCACGTTTGCCGGTTGTTTAGATTGATCCCGCTCTGGCCGGCTGATAAAGAGCGTATCGCTCTGGCCATCTGGACCCCGTTTGGAGAGATTCACCATAGAAAATCACACGTTCACGCAGAGAGGAACAACAGCTGTGAGGCTGCGACGCTTCCCTCGGCCCCTTTGGAAGGTTTCGATGGGAAAACACAAGGTGTATCCCAGATCAAGTGCAGATCGGGAGTCCTGGAGTCTTAAAGGAACACTCCACTTTTTTTGGAAATAGGCAAATTTTCCAAGTTGAGTTTTACCGTTTTCAAATCAATTCAGCCGATCTCAGAGTCTGGCGGTAGCACTTTTAGCATAGCTTAGCATAGACCATTGAATCTGATTAGACCGTTAACATCTCTCTCAAAAAAATGGCGACATGTTAGTGAACTAAGTGAACATGTCACAACTGTGTCCAAAGTGTAAATACTATGTGTGAGCACCATTGTTATCTAGCATTGCCTTAATCCAGAGCTGCACAGGTTATTCCTGGGATCCTCTTCCACTCCTCCACAATGACATCACGGCGCTGCTGGATGTTAGTCACATGGCACTTCTCCATCTTCAGCTTGAGGACGCCCCACAGGTGCTCAATAGGCTAAAAATTAGCAGTGTTTAACTGACATAAAACAGACATTTCCCTACGTCTGGAGACGTACTTGGCCACTCCGTCACCTTCAGCTTCCTCAGCAAGGCAGTTGTCATCTTGACGGTGTGTTTGGGGTCGTTATCATGCTGTCCGACACAGTTTCTGAAGGGAGGGCATCATGTTCTGCTTCAGAATGTCACAGTACATGTTTCCCTCAATGAAGCTACCAAAAAGTACCAGCAGCACTCATGCAGCCCATGATGCCACCAACACCATGCTTGACTGTAGACAAGGCACAATGTTCTTGGTACTCCTGACCAGGGCCTCGCCACACATGCTGGACACCATCTGAGCCAAGGACGTGGACATGGACATGGTTCCAGTAATTCATGCTCTTGGACAGGTTTGCGGGCTTTCTTGTGAGCCAGCTTTAGAAGAGGCTTCCTTCTGGGACGACGGCCATGCAAACTGACTTGTTGCAGTGTGTATGGTCTGAGCACTGACAAGCTGACCTTCCCCTTCTGCAACCTCTAAAGCAATGCTGGCACAATCATGTGTCTGTTTCTGCACCTGACGTATAGCACAAGGACTCGACTTCTTAGGTTGACCCTTGCAAGGCCTGTTACGAGTGGAACCCATCTGGGAAAACCTCTGTATGAGCCTGGCCTGTACTGTAACTCAGTTTCAGGGTGTTACCAATCTTCTTATAGCCTAGGCCATCTTTGTGAAGAGCAACCATTCATATTCGCAAATCCTTAGAGTTGTTTGACATGAGGTGCCATATTGAACACCCAGTGGTCCGTATGAGAGAATTGTACTCAAAGCACACATTTTAACTGCTCTAATACAAGCTCTAGCTAAAACTGCTCTAGCACAAATGTGTATGGTCCTGTCAAGCATACAAAAACATGCAGTTAAACGACGTACAGCTATTATCACTTAGGGTGTACTCACTTTTGATGAGTTATTTTCAGAGGACAGTAAATATATACTGCTATACAAGCAGCACATTGACTACTCTAAAATATATCCACGTTTCATTTCTATAGTATTGTCCCTTGAGAAGATATACTAAAATGTTTGCTGAAATGTGAAGGGTTTACTCACTATGGTGAGATACTGTATATACAGTATATATATATATTTATAAAAATATATTTATGTAAAATGTATATATATATATATATATATATATATATAAGCTGTGACGTAGTTAATCTGGTTCTTTTCTCTTTTTTTTTTTTTGGGCTAGTAGAAGTTCTGAATGGCCGGTAACCTAAAAATTTAGTAGCCAAATTGGCCGGTGAGTGAAAAAGTTAATTTCAAACCCTGGCGCCATCAATGCGCCTAAACACACACCTGGTGTTCAGACCAGCACACCCATGGGCACACAAATGGGCAAAAATGCATTTGATATTTAAACAACGTGGCGCAGGACGTGAAAATGAAAACTGCGTCGGGCTGAAGCTGGAAAAAAGCACACGCATCGCGCCTGGCGTATGATAGGGCTTGTAGGGTTGGTGGTGAAGTGGCCCATTGAGTGCTGTGAGATCAAATGAATCTGAGCCCTGTAGAGCATGGGGCCACAAACCCACTTTAAGAGCTTGTCTTTACGGGCCTCCCTCACCTTCATGCTCAGCTTGACCTCTATCCCGTCTGGACGGACCCAGTGAGCTCTTCAGGAGAACATCGGGACAAAGGGATCACCCACAATGGCTCATTCAGGCTGTTTATTAATGAGAGCCGCAGATGACAGGGTTCTTTTATGACAAAGACAGAGATATTTTCGGCCCCTCACCCCACCCCGGCATTTGGTAAATCTGCTAGGAACCACATGAAAGACTCGGCTCGGGACTGTCAGCACTCTTCCAGGAAACATCACCACACAAAGCCTGGAGCAGTTCTGGGGTCTGCTGGTGTTTGGGTTACTGGCTGGTTGTGTTGCATTAGATGTGGAAGGTCATGACTTTGTCATCCTTTACACAAGCTTCTTAAATTTTTCCTTTGGCCTGTCCAAAATTAACGGACCTTAGGTAGACGCCATAATTCATTTGAGATTTCCTTACATCATTTGCTGATGTAAATGAGGCTGCAAGGGACGGACGCACATTTTAAAGGATTAGTTCACTTCAGAAATAAAAATGTCCTGATCATTTACTCTCCACCCACGTCATCCAAGATGTTCATGTCTTTCTTTCTTCAGTCGAAAAGAAATGAATGTTTTTGAGGAAACCGTTCCAGGATGTTTCTCCATATAGTGTCTTCAATGGGGTCCAACAGGTTGAAGGTCCAAATGTGAGTTTCAGTGCGAGAATTAAAGGGTCTGGATCGTGTCGAGACTTTGAAGCTGCACTGAACCCCTTGGACCCCATTCCCGTGACCCCAAGTCACTATATGGAGAAAAGTAGTTTTCCTCAAAAAAAATTAATTTCTTTTCGACTGAAGAAAGAAAGACATGAACATCTTGGATGACGTGGGCGAGAGTAAATTATCAGGAAATTTTAATTCTGAAGTGACCTAATCCTTTGAGAGTGATGTAGAGTTTTTTGTCCACTGGAAAGGTTTTTGAAAACATACTGTTTCAATGTTTTGTTGGTTGAATGATCGACACAGAGGTACACAGCTGTTGTTTCTCTTTGATTACATCAGCACAGGCTGAAGGTTTCTTCTCTCTTACAGTGGCATTTAAACACTGTATTATGTTGCAACTCCTTAAAAAAGCGACTCGCATTTATATTTATTTTTTGCTTGCCATTTTTTGCTTTGGCTGTTTTTGCTTCGGTCTCTTTAAGACCTCCGGCTAATTTCCATGTACTGTCTTTCATCAGGTCAGGTTTCAGGATGATAAATGGGTGTTTCTATGCAAATGCAAATGTGGGTGTTCATATATTAATAATGAGCTGTGAGCAAGCTGTTTGTGTAGCTTAGTATTGTAATGTCTTAAGTTTATAGAATATAGTATGAAAATAATGTTTCCATGTCACCAGGATGAACAACAGCTTTCATCCAATCAGACTTTTGCATCTTTTTTTATCTTTTTGCATTTTGCAAAAATTTGTTTCTTAAATGGATGTAGCAGACCTCTAATGCAAACAACTGCTTTGCTATATAGCATCCTGCTCGTTTTCCTAATTTTCATGGTGGATAATCGTAACTGAAGTGTACAGATGCACTAGAAACATCTGGTTTTAAAGTTTGCACTGTGATCGCTGAATACGTTGCTGGTTGGCTCTTCGGAAGAATGAATGACAGATTTGCTTTTAAATGGTTTTTAAAATTAAACGATAGGCTGTCGGCTGAACAAACTGTTTATGATGCATTTGATACCCTTCGTTATGGATCTGAACGATGCTCGGTAGGGGTGTAACAATATAATAAACACAGTATATTGCAATATAAAAATGCAACAATATGTATTGTGTATAGTTCACCCAAAATAAAAAGTTTTAGTGTCAGTACTACATTAAACTACTATATATAATGTTGAATATACAGTACTGTATAATAATGCAATATTTGTGGGTCCTGATGACGGCAAGTGTTACCAGTAAAAAGTGGCCTACATTATTTTAAATATATCTAGTCTGTGAAAGAGTGCAAGAATATTCATGTAAAATAATTATGTGTTTTCAGCTTCAGAATCATGAATATGTTTATTCTGGTGTCTCTATTGTCCTGTGCTTTGGGTTTCCAGCAACAAGTCCAAGACTATTCATTTACACACACAATGTAATATCAAATTTAGCATTTTAATCAACAGAACATTTTTTGTTATACTTTTACCAAATGTCTTGGAGTATCGCAATAATATCGTATCGTGAGTTCAGTATCGTGACATGAGGGGATCGGTACATCCCAAATCCTCGGCTTTATTGACAGTGATGCTTCTTTCCTTTAATATGAACTCTACTTTATCTAACACTTGATTCTCAATTTCCCCACTCAGGTTCTTCAGGATCGTGTGGAGACTCTTCAGAAACAGCTGCACGCCGTCGAGAAGAAGCTGATGAGCCGAGAGCTGGAATACCAGGAGCAGGTAAAGTTACTCGGACCCCAAAGTGTGTTCGACGGCCCCTGAAGGGCCAGGGAAATGCCACGTCTCCTCACAGAGTCACTGATATGCACATTTTACACATTCCCTGAGATCCGGCTTCAAGAGCCAGAGCCCTGGGCCAGGAATGCTGTCCTCGTTTCAGAGGGATTTCTCAATAATAACAGGCCACTTTGACCTTGAGTTAGGGAAAAGACAGAGAGAGAGAGCTAATTATCTGATTATTAGCTCCAGGAGGGTCTCTGAACCTGGTGTGTGTGTGTGTATGTGTGTGTGTGTGTGTGTGTGTGTGTAGAAACGCCCTTTTGTCCTGAAAACCTCTGGTGAGCTTCACTGGGCTCCTCAGACAGTTGTAGGGATGAGCCCTGTGTGTTGAACTACTGAGGAACAGCTGCACTGAGTTGGCATCGTATTCTGTGGAAAAGCCCCAAAGATGCCTTTTGTCCAATAGATTAGTGGTCAGATTGTGTCGTGACAGACACAGGCAGACGCCTTACAATTAGGGACACGGCTTGCTGTTTGTTGAAGATATCTGGGATTTTCTTAATCAATATGCTCAGAAAGTAAACAGGCATGAATGTCAAATTTAATTTGCAAAATAGTTAAAATGCATCTCCAAAATGACCTGGGCATGCTTCCACACACAAAAACAATGTCTTTCAAAGCATATTAACGTTTCTCCACCTCTGACATGCTTTATAGCTTTAATATTATAGCCTAATGATCATATCTCAATAGTTATAATCAAGTCCCACTTACATTATGTCCCACGGGAATCATGATGTTAATGTTTTTAATATCTTAATTAGTTCTGGGCAACGATTAATTGCGATTAATCGAATCCACAATAAAAGTTTGTGTTTACATAATATATCTGTGTGTGTCCTGTGTATAATTATTTTGTGTATATATATATATATATATATATATATACAGTGAAAAAAATAAGTATTTGAACACCCTGTTATTTTGCAAGTTCTCCCACTTAGAAATCATGGAGGGGTCTGAAATTGTCATCGTAGGTGCATGTCCACTGTGTCATGATGTCATGAAATCACAATGTATTATTTTTTCACTATTTATTTGTAAGATACAGCTGCAAATAAGTATTTGAACACCTGTCTATCAGCTAGAATTCTGACCCTCAAAGACCTGTCAGTCTGCCTTTAAAATGTCCACCTCCACTCCATTTATTATCCTAAATTAGATGCACCTGTTTGAGGTCGTTAGCTGCATAAAGACACCTGTCCACCCCATACAATCAGTAAGAATCCAACTACTAACATGGCCAAGACCAAAGAGCTGTCCAAAGACACTAGAGACAAAATTGTACACCTCCACAAGGCTGGAAAGGGCTACGGGGAAATTGCCAAGCAGCTTGGTGAAAAAAGGTCCACTGTTGGAGCAATCATTAGAAAATGGAAGAAGCTAAACATGACTGTCAATCTCCCTCGGACTGGGGCTCCATGCAAGATCTCACCTCGTGGGGTCTCAATGATCCTAAGAAAGGTGAGAAATCAGCCCAGAACTACACGGGAGGAGCTGGTCAATGACCTGAAAAGAGCTGGGACCACCGTTTCCAAGGTTACTGCTGGTAATACACTAAGACGTCATGGTTTGAAATCATGCATGGCACGGAAGGTTCCCCTGCTTAAACCAGCACATGTCAAGGCCCGTCTTAAGTTTGCCAATGACCATTTGGATGATCCAGAGGAGTCATGGGAGAAAGTCATGTGGTCAGATGAGACCAAAATAGAACTTTTTGGTCATAATTCCACTAACCGTGTTTGGAGGAAGAAGAATGATGAGTACCATCCCAATAACACCATCCCTACTGTGAAGCATGGGGGTGGTAGCATCATGCTTTGGGGGTGTTTTTCTGCACATGGGACAGGGCGACTGCACTGTATTAAGGAGAGGATGACCGGGGCCATGTATTGCGAGATTTTGGGGAACAACCTCCTTCCCTCAGTTAGAGCATTGAAGATGGGTCGAGGCTGGGTCTTCCAACATGACAATGACCCGAAGCACACAGCCAGGATAACCAAGGAGTGTCTCTGTAAGAAGCATATCAAGGTTCTGGCGTGGCCTAGCCAGTCTCCAGACCTAAACCCAATAGAGAATCTTTGGAGGGAGCTCAAACTCCGTGTTTCTCAGCGACAGCCCAGAAACCTGACTGATCTAGAGAAGATCTGTGTGGAGGAGTGGGCCAAAATCCCTCCTGCAGCGTGTGCAAACCTGGTGAAAAACTACAGGAAACGTTTGACCTCTGTAATTGCAAACAAAGGCTACTGTACCAAATATTAACATTGATTTTCTCAGGTGTTCAAATACTTATTTGCAGCTGTATCTTACAAATAAATAGTTAAAAAATCATATATTGTGATTTCTGGATTTTTTTTTTAGATTATGTCTCTCACAGTGGACATGCACCTACGATGACAATTTCAGACCCCTCCATGATTTATAAGTGGGAGAACTTGCAAAATAGCAGGGTGTTCAAATACTTATTTTCTTCACTGTATATAAATACACACAAATGTATATATTTAAGAAATATTTGCATGTATATATATTTACATATAATTTATATTATATATAAATGTAAATATTTTATATATAAATAACACATTTTTCTTAAATATGTACATGCATGTGTGTGTATTTATACATTAAAAATAATTATACACAGTACACACATATATTATATAAACACAAACTTTTATTGTGGATTCGATTAATCACGATTAATCATTGCCCAGAACTAATCTAAATATATTCATGCCTTATGATCACATTTAGCAGATTAGAGTGATAATAAGTTTACCCTAGTAAAAATATAAATATACTAAAATGTATTTTATAATGTGAGTATACTACAACTACATTTACATATTTATGTTCTTAATATAAATACCCTGCTTTGCACTTTTGGTTTACTAAACTGATATATTTAAAATCTGCTAATTTGGAAGAACTAATTTTGTTCTTAATGCACTTTAGTTGTCCAGAAATAGTGCTTAAATTCAAATAAAGATATACTTGTACATTTGCTTGTGCTAAAGTGGAACTATTGCAAGTATACTTAAGATACATTTTAAATATCTTGCATTTAATGACTGATATTATAGAGATCATACTATCCTTATTTATAGTGATATTAAAACACATTTTAGGCTTAATATTATTAAATGTGCATTGTGCAATAAAGAAGAACTCCAAATAAAGTTTAATTATAATATTTATATCAGTAATTCTCAAGCGTACTAAGTATACTTAGTATGAAATAAATGTATTTTAAATATACATTTTGGTATAGGTTTTTTTCACTAGGGTTTTTTTTTCACTAGGGCAAGCAATCGAGCAGTTGAGATATGCTATATAATATCTATCGCACTACGTGAGTATATACTGCATGTATGTGAGTATAAAGTTGGCTATACAGAACAAAAATAGCTTTTGCGAGCCATTTTACTTCAGTAATATTCATACTACCCCTGCGTTCGTCAATAATGCTCAATCATCTCTTAATTAGTCACTGAACTTCTTGACTGCAATGTATATCTTATTTTAGTTTTTTATTTTAGTAAAATTAAATTAATTAAGGTAATCGGTGTCCTTAAATGTAATAAGTTAGCTTAACTTAAAGGATTTGACTTTGTGTGTGATATTGTGAGCTAGCAGTGTAACTGTAAGCGCTTAAAAGTTCATTTTAAGTTTGTAATTTCACTGTTTTTAGTCAATACAGTGAAGTTTCAGCTATATAAAGTATTTGAATGCAGTGTAACGTTTAATTGTGCATTAAGAAATATCGAGTTTTAAAATAGAAACTCAATTAAAATAAGTTCAGAGTACTCATAACTATTGTTTTTATAAACTTAATTGAATTGAATTGGTGTCCTCAAATGAAATGAGTTAGCTTAACTTGTTGGGTTTACACAGGTTTTTTTTATACAGATAAAGTTGGCTCTACTTATATATCCAAGATTATATCCAGGATAAAAATAGAATTTGCAAGCCATTTTACTTCCGTAATGTTCATACTACTTCATACTAACCCTATAAATGGCAAAATAAAGCACAAAAGCTTGACAGACACGGAAAAGTGCAGCATGAACATTCTTGAAAACTTCTCCCCAACTTATGTGGATAAAGTTGGCTTTACTTATATGTCCAAGATTGCATAAAGAACAGAAATAGCATTTGCAAGCAATTTTATTCCGTAATGTTCATAATACCCCTATAAAGGACCAAATAAAGCACAAAAGCTTCACAGTCATGGCCACTATGCAGTGTTGTAGCATGGAAAAGTGCAGCATGAACATTCTTGAAAACTTCTCCCCAACTTTGACATGAGGGTGACATATTTTCATGTTGTGTCTAAGGTCAATTTTGATTTCATTTTGACTTCACAACGAGGAATGTGTTCGCCCACCCCAGACTTAAGAGCGCCTGCAAAGAACATCTACTCCCACCTCATAAACCCTCACATCTCGACGCTGAGAGAGAGAGAGAGAGAGAGAGAGAGAGAGAGAGAGTGTGTGTGGAAATAAAGGCCTGCTCTCTCTCTCTCTCTCTCTCTCTCTCTCTCTCTCTCTCTCTCTCTCTCTCTCTCTCACTTCAGTGCACTGATATTGCCCCAGTTTATCTTCCAAGACATGTCTTTGTAATGCAATCCTCGGCATGCAAAAACAGCCCTCTTTTTGCCCAGACTTCAAACAGATGTTCCTCATCGGTGGCTCCGGGCTCCTCCACGCCTGCTTGGCATGAAACGTGTGTGTTTCTGCGCAGTCTCGCTGGATGAGGCCGTCACACACACAAAGCCTTCCCAACAGTTAAGTTACGAAGTCCTCTGAGAGGTTTCCTTCTGAGGTGTTATTTTCACATTAGGATGGATTTGACATGTTAGATAAACAGGAGCGATTCCCTGCATGCTAAATGTGCTGACGACCGAGTGTTAATCTAGAGAATCTCACTTCTCAGCCGGTCAAGCTTTATTTATACAGCGCTTTTCACAATACAGAGTGTTTCAAAGCAGCTTTACAGAGATAACAGGACAATAATGCAACATAGTTTGTTTCTAGAATAAAATAGCGTCTCAGTCCAGCTTAAGTAAGTTCAGTGATGGTTCATTAGTGTTGTAAAATAAGTTATTAATTTAGTTCATTTATATATATATATAGCCACTCTGGAGAAAACCGAAGCCCAGCTTTTGATGTAAGCTTGGGATTTCAGTGATATCAGAAAGGCTTTTCAAACCTGGACTAGTTTCGAAAATGGTAATAAAATATCAGACCTCAGAGTTATCAGTTGATATATTTCAGTGGTTTTGTCCGTCCTTCTGTTAGACTCTCACAGATGAATTATGTTGAATATCTGTCAGCTGTTAAATTTAACTACACCATTAGATAATACCAGTTTAGATCAACCGATGACCAAGCAATGCTTCATTCTGTTCAGTCTGTGTGTAAAAAGAGCATTAGCAATTAAAGAAAAAACACTTCAGCAAAACATGATCAGCTCAAAGTGTCTGAATCATTTTTGGTCCCAATTTTGTATAAATGTCACTGGTAGTCTCTGTATGAAGAATTTGTGGGTATAATATCACAGTTTACTTTATTTTGCTCTCATCACTTACATAAATGAACTACTGTGTCCTGCACACACTAGTAAAAAAAATATCAAAAACTATATCTGGTGTCTGAATAACTTTTGGCTTGACTTTATATATAGTGGTGAGCTTAAAAAACTGCAACAAAATATACCTTTTGCATTCCAGTGTGCTTTAAAAGGGGGTGTCTATGACTTTGCACAAAACGGGAAAATATAGAAGAAATTATTAAATTGGTCAGAAGAGAAAAAATATATCAAATGTGTCTTCAGCCGCACCAATAAAATGAGTTGTAAATGCTTTTTCTTTTTGACTTGAATACTTTATTGTATAAACAAATTCAAATCATGTACTACAAACATACTGAATATATTTTTTTCCCAGTGAGAGGGACATTAGATTTGGCTTTACATTTGCACTAATAAAAGCATGCCTGACCCTCAGATCTGTTCTCTGGAGAGCGAGCGCACCGTAGAGTAAGTGCCGTCATTTTCCATTAGCTTCCCATTACGGCACCGGTGCTCCTCCACTGGAGAGGCACTTCATAAATCATACTTCTGCCTCATAACTTCATAAAGAGTCTCCTCCAACCTCTAATTTCTGCTCAGCCTCTTGAAAACACTCTTTTTTTCATTTTTCGAGCTATTCAGAGAGCTTTATACTCAACCGGTGCTCTTGACTCCAGAAACGCCAGTTTTGAGCGGTGCAGGTTTTTGATGTACCCTTGTGAATCTGACAATGTTTTTGTCACTTTGCTGGGTTTTTTCTTCTTCTTTTGAATGCCTGTGCACTCTTTCCCTCCCCTCCACCCCTTCATTAGCATACATCAAGCTCCTGACGACATGACAAACTTTATTTGAACATTGAAAGTGCCGAGGTCTTGCTGCTTTCAGCTGGCAGCTGTCAGAAACCCATCCTGCATCACGCACGCACAATATAAAGACTATATATAGATGAAAAAGTGTCGTTTTAAGTGAGAATAGTGTGGAAAAGAGACTGCTGCTCAGTCTTCAAAATAAAGATTGGTTTATTAAACAACAAAGAGCACTTTAAAAAGGAAAGGAAGATGAAATATTTCATTAATCTTATTGTTCAGTTGTGAAATCTGGAAGCTTTTATATGCGGTTCATTAGTTGCTGGAAGAAGATCACAAATAAAGCACAAATCCTTATCCTCAACGTGACCCGTGTTTCAGCTGTGATTGTAAGGATCTGTCAGAATTCATTGAGAAAGAAAACCTGTTTAAATTCAGAGTGATTACGTCCCAGGAATATACTGTCTGTGTACTTCATGCCACAGTCGAGAATGTATAAAGCAATAGTGTCCTCAAAAATAATATGTTGGGTGAAATGCGTATAATCCACACAATGACAGTCAACTATGTTGTTTTGAACACCACTGACTTTCATTATATCAGCAAAAACTTTTCTCCAGAATTGCGCTGAAGAAAGAAAGTCATATAGGTTTGGAATGACATGATGACAGAATCTCCAATTTTCCAAATAATCCTGGAAGCTTGTTTCCTCCACAGAATAAAACATCAAAAAGGTAATTGTGACTTTTTATCTCACAATTTTGACTTTTTGTCTCAGAATTGTGAAATATATAGTCACAATTCTATGATATAAAGTCAGAATTGCTTGATATATAGTTGCAATTGCGTGATATAAAGTCAGAATTGTGTGATATAAAGTCAGAATTGCGTGTTATAAAGTCAGAATTGTGTGATATAAAGTCAGAATTGTGTGTTATAAAGTCAGAATTGTGTGATATAAAGTCAGAATTGCGTGTTATAAAGTCAGAATTGTGTGATATAAAGTCAGAATTGCGTGTTATAAAGTCAGAATTGTGTGATATAAAGTCAGAATTGCGTGTTATAAAGTCAGAATTGTGATATAAATTCAGAATTGCGAGATATATAGTTGCAATTGCATGTTATAAAGTCAGAATTGTGTGATATAAAGTCAGAATTGCGTGATATAGTCAGAATTGCCTTTTTTTTAACTTTTTCCTCAGAATTGCATGTTTATATCTCGCAATTCTGACTTTATAACACGCAATTGGGAGTTATAAACTTTCAGAATGGGAAAAAAGTCAGAAAAAGGAAATTCTGACTTTACAGATGAATTGAATCAGATTATAAGAGATGTAAACTCTTAATTGTGAGATAAAAAGTCGCAATTATCTTCTAAAATGTTTTTATTCTGTGGCGGAAACAAGCTTCCATACTTTCGTTCCCTAGAAGAGCACCAGAGGGTTTAACAATGTGTGTGTGTCAAATTCTAACCATTGCATTTGTTTAACACTCGATTAATGTCTAATGTCATATTTCATTTGGCTTTTTCTTTTCACCCTGGGAAATTAATGATATTACATCTGTCCAGTTAATCAATTACTCAATAAATACATAAATAGTAATCATAATTGTTATAATAAACAGTTTCATAAAAAACAATATTCAGGGAAGACAATTAGCCTTTAAGGGCTAATGATTGAACTGGCTAATAGATATGGGACCCATTAAGAATGGTCTATAGGGCCTAGTAAAGTCTCAAGGTTTGCATTTGCAAACTTCACTCGCCTTTTCTTTAAAAACAAGAAAGTTGAATTAAAAGTACAACAGAGTTGCCATTATAAATGAAGGCCAAACTATTCCCTGACCAAAAGTGAGCGTTAAGCTGTTGAGGGGTTCTCCACAATCTCATGCATTAACACCTGTGGTGGTAAACCCTTTAGCAACACACTCTTATTTAGCCATTGGCCTCAACCAATTACTTGTCTGCCCTTAAAAATTCATAATACATCATTTTTTTGCGGCTTCCACGTGTCCATGTGAACTGGAATCATTTTGACAAAGTTTTATCTGTAAAGGTAAAGGCTATTAGCCTGACACAGTGCTGTACGATGGCTCCTGTCTTCCAGAAACTGACTAGCTCTATATGAAATCAGTTTCCCTCACGGATGCCTTTACCTCCCCTTTATCTCCCAGGCAAACATCCATGGCATGTCTTCTTCAGTTACACGTGGGCCTCCCGGTACAGTACGCAGGGCTATCTGTGCTGCGGGGAATGCGTATGATGAAGAGGGGAATTGAGATAAAGTCTTGGAGGCTCGTGTAGAGCAATACAACGTGCTGTTATTAGTCCAGCATCAACCGCTACATCTCAAGGACCCTTGGACCAAATATGGCCCGATATAAGGCTGGGTACTGATTCAGATGTCCCGATTCGATTCACAAGATCTCGATTCGATTCCGATTCACAAGATTTTGATTCCATTCATGAGATTTCAATTTGATTCACAAGATTTCGATTCGATTCACAAGATTTCAATTCGATCCGATTCACAAGATCTTGAATCGATTCCGATTCACAAGATCTTGAATCGATTCCGATTCACAAGATCTTGAATCGATTCACAAGGTTTTGATTCGATTCACAAGATTTCAATTCGATTCACAAGATTTCAATTCGATTCACAAGATTTCAATTCGATTCACAAGATCTCAATTCGATCCGATTCACAAGATCTTGAATCGATTCCGATTCACAAGATTTCGATTCGATTCACAAGATTTCGATTCGATTCACAAGATCTCAATTCGATCCGATTCCGATTCACAAGATCTTAATTTGATTCTGATTCACAAGAGCTCAATTCAATTTGATTCAGATTAACAAGATCTCAATTTGATTCACACAATATCAATTCGATTCATAAGATCTCGATTCGATTCCGATTCACAAGATCTCGATTCGATTTAATTATCTCTTCACAAGATCTCAATTTGATTCGCAAGGTCTCAATTTGATTCACAAGATCTCGATTCAATTCGATTCCGATTCACAAGATCTCGATCCGATTCCAATTCACAAGATCTCAATTTGATTCACAAGATTTCGATCCGATTCTGCTTCACAAGATCTCAATTCTATCCGATTCACAAGATCTAAATTTGATTCACAAGATTTCAATTCTATCCGATTCACAAGATCTCGATTAGATTCCGATTAACAAGATCTCGATTTGATACCGATTCACAAGATCTCAATTCAATTTGCAAGATCTCAATTCGATTTGATTCCGATTCACAAGATCTCAATTCGATTCAATTCTCGATTTTATTAACGATTTTCGATTCAATGCACTGATTTCAATTATTCCATTTTCACTGGCACCACCACAAAGAAAGTAATAAATGAATACAATAGTTATTGTTTTTGACCCATGTATCCTTGTATTGTAATAAAGGTTATGTCACAAAATTATAGATACCGGTGAAATTTAAAAATTATCGATTGTAATTGCAATGCCCGAGCTAAAACTACTAATATAAAGTTCAAAGATTATTTAAAAAAGAAACAGTTAAAAGTTAACACTCATTAATAATAATAAAAAAAAATTAACTACAAGCAATAACACATAAATAAATACAATAGAACAAAGATACAAATAAAGTAATAAAGAATAAAGTAATCAATTGTAAAATAACACTGTTTATAATCTTCACTGTACAAATTAAATAAAGGTTAATCCTTATTAAAGTTACAGACACGTTATTCAGTGAAGAGCAGGGAGTGAGTTGTTTATCTTTTGTAGTTAGATTAACGTTAAAAACACAAACAGCGGCAGGAATATTAGCACATGCGTTCTTTCTCTGCTGTTTACTTAAGCCATAACCGACTATGTTTGCGTGAATTCTCGCAAAAGCGGACATTTTGATATAAATCTGTGTGAATTTGTCAGTTTTAGAGCAAGAGACGGGAAAATGTATTATTTTTATTACCGGTATGTGCGAGTTGTCTGAGACTAGTAATAAGATTTTATGTTCAATGGTTGGGAAATCCTTATACGGAAAAAAGATTGATTCGTGGCTTTTGAGAATCGATATCGAATCGACAATTTTATTTATTTATTTTACGATTCATCGAAAAAATTATAGTCTAGTCAGCTAAGAAACACTCGGAGTTGTCTCAATAATATCCAGTGCTATAATTCTTGTGGGTTGAGTTCACTCAGATTTAAGAAATAAGTAAATTGATTGGCACTTCACGACAAATGAAGAGGAGGGCAGCAAATGAGGACGTCTGGCTAAACGGCCTGGTCTACAAAAGAAGAACAGAGCGCTGTGTTCAGATAATGTATACTCTTCCTTTTTGAAGTGGCTTCCAATCCCTTCATTGTACCCTGAAAGATTAATTATAGAAAGCCAGAACAATCAGTTAAATCCACAACAGGAAAATTATTTTAGGAAAGGCAATCATCTTTCTTGTTGCGCCTCTGTTCCCCTCAAACAAGGCGAATATTAAGACGTTTTTAACTTAATATGGTGGACAGAGCCTGTTTAAGACCATCGAAGATCAAAGCCAGAGTCAAGACCCAGATCCCTGAAGACCGAAACCCAGACCAGACACCAGACCTCTTAACACCAAGACTAGAAACCGTCTTACATTCTCACATTCACTGAACTTGGCATGTGGGAGACCATCAGGAACACCAAGTCTAAAAACCAGTATAGACTAGCCCAAAATTACAGTACAAAACGTTTTGTCCTAACCAGCCTCGACGACAATACACGGCGAGCCACCCTTTTAGAAACTCTGCTCACACGCTCTTCTGATTGGCTATCGTGTGTGTAATTGTGTGTACCGCACCAAAAGACTTATATATCAATTTGATTTGGTACAGTAGGGGAGAACGGGACACAACCTAACACTTTTAGACTTTTTCGGTTTGTGTAAACCTACTTAGGGTTCAGAGAATTTATTTTTTCACCTCATTAATTTCACACGTCTTGTACAGTTATGTGGTTTTGTTTCATTAATACTTTTTTTCTTGATTTAATCTGTCAGAATGGAAGTGAATTGGGACAACATGCCCCATAGGTGGAGTACATTGTAATCTAATAAAAAAAATATGCATGACGAACTAAAATATGTTCTCAATAAAATACAATTGTTAACTTTGTTATATAAAATAATGGCATTTTTAATAAGTAAAACAAAAAAAAATTGAGTTTGACGACAAACACACTGCAAAACACAGCTATACAGCATAGTTTAAAAAACATTTCTGAACATTGACTCTCAGTCTCATGGTTTCTCAATAGAATTCATGAAAGTATAGAATAGAATATCAATAGTTGTAATATGGGCTCATTGTAACGCAGTGTGACAACATGCCCCGGTTTAATCCCAGCCAGTGTTTCTGCTGGTTAGATCCGCATTAAAGAACCATATCAACTGGTTAACAATAACAGATTGGAGATTAAAATAATATCAGATTTGTCTAATTTTAAATAAACAGAGATGAAAGTAAGACATTAACTTTTGCTATGGGTAAATAAATGTTCCATGATATCTTCCAAAGATTTATGAATTTTGGTGCAATGTTTTCTCTATATAGTGTTGATCTGGCAACTAGTAAATATACTTAAGGTTTGTCATTCTGACAATGTGTGGAAGTATTTAAAGCAAGTGTGTTACATTTAGCCATGTGTTAGTTTGTGCCCTGTTGCACATATGTCCATGTGACTTATAAAACATAAGGAAAAAGGCATAGCTTTCTCTGAAAGGGTCCTCTCAAAACCCCTTGATGTATCTTCAGTGAAGCACGATTTGTTAATTCCTCAGTTTGTTGACAAAAAGTGTCTCTCTACTTGAGTATGTTCATGCATGTGTGTAGTTTGTACTCGCCTTAGTTTGCGGGACTCTTGCCACAGCTCTAGTTCATTGAGGACTGACCGCAGTGTTTGACAGTCTGATGGAGCCGTTATTACGGGGCATGTTTTAAACCCTTCCCCTCTCTCCTCGTGTAGATCACACATGTCCATCAGGAGTGTGAGCTGAAGATTAAAGGCCTGATGCCTGCAGAGCTACAGCAGGAGCTGAACGACACCATCAGCTCGCTGAAGTCACAGGTGATCAACTAATACACACACCACAAGAGCTCCCACTGGACACAAATGTATGTTGAGTGCTTGCATTCATTTCGTAAGGCAGGTCAGAAAAATATGGAAGGTTGTTTCCGCCACAGAAAAAAATATTTTATAAGATAATTGCGACTTTTTATCTCACAATTGCGAATTAACATCGTGCAATCTCAGATTTACGAGATGTAAACTCACAATTGCGTGTTATGAAGTCAGAATTGCGAGATATAAAGTCACAATTGCATGTTATAAAGTCAGAGTCTGACTTTTTTACTCAGAATTGCATGTTTATATCTCGTAATTCTGACTTTATAACACGCAAGTCTGACTTTATATCGCGCAATTCTGACTTTTTTCTCACAATTGCGAGTTATAAAGTCAGAATTGCGTGATATAAAGTCACAATTGCATGTAATATAGTCAGATTTATGAGATATAAAAATTAATTGCGAGATATAAACATGAATATAACATGCGATTCTGAGAAAAAAAAGTCAGAATTGCGAGTTTATTTCTAGCAATTCCATTTTTATATCTCACAAATCTGACTATATTACATGCAATTGCGACTTTATATCACGCAATTCTAATTTATAACTCGCAATTGTGAGATAAAGTCGCAGTTACCTTTTTTTTTTTTTTTTTGTGGTGAAAACAAGCTCCCATAGAAAAACCATCACCACAGACACATCTGGACATTGCATAGTTTCATATACATGGACTCGATCTCAACCGATTCATAAACACACCTGGATCACTTATGTATAGACAGGATGATGTGCATTATAAGACGGATAGTTCCTGAATGCCGGCAGCTTCGATTGGCGATGGCTTCCTGCAAACAGTCCAGGAGAAAACAGCTTGAACGCCTGAGAAGTGCTGAAGTACATCACTCAAAATCGCAAAATAAACCCAGACGACAGTTTGATTGGCATGTGACGTGGTGGAGTTTATTTTGTGGGAATGAGCATCTGGATGAAGATTATCTCACTTCTTACATGACTACTTACCAAATAAATACATTAAAAATATCTCTGTTTATCTGTAGTACATTATTATTCTCTCCCACCTTTACCATCACCAGTGAGTACCACAGGGTTCAGTGCTAGGGCCGCTCAGATTGCTTAAAGCAGTTGTCCAGTTAACTCTTTATTTATTTATTTGTACTTTACTTTGTACTTTATTTGCTGTATTGTGATTCTAATTTGTAGGGCACAAGAAAACAAAATGCTATTTTTCATTCTTCCACAAAAACAAAAAAAACATTACAATTAACTTGTACAGTGAAAATAGAACTACTGTTAATGAGTCTTTTATGAGATCGAATTAATGCTAGATGTTTTTCTATAAATTACGGACATGACACGTAGTTGGTGGTTTCGGGAAACACCAACTCGTTGAACTGCTGATAACGACAGAACTTGCGACCGTAGTTTATGCTTTTGGGAAATGCACCCCTGGGTGTTTCCCTGCCTATGGCCTGAGATGCTGGGATAGGCTCCACCATCCCAATGACCCTGAATAGGACAAGGCGGTTCAGAGAACTGATAAAAGAGCAGGACTATAATATCACTGCAAGTCTCTTCATTGGCTGCCAGTTTCTTCTAATTGCATGCAAAACACAAAAGCTAATGCATCACATTCAACGCATCATCAAACAGCTCACCCAAGCCTGGCTACAATGAACTAGTTCTGGCCACACAACTCTCCCATTTCTCCACACGAAGAGTCCCTGTTTGTCCAGATTGTGGAACTTCCTATCTTTGTTCCTCAGTGGCAGAACCAACTCACAATAGCTACGAGAACAATTAACACCTCAACACCATCCAAACAAAGCTTGAAGACTCAGACCTCACACACTTAAAACATGAGTAGCTGAAAAAAAACAACCTAGGCTCATTGGAAATACGTGACTCTGGCTACATTCCTGTAAAACTGCAACAAAAAAAACTTACCTATGCATACAATTCATTGCCGTTTGCTGCTGAAATTAACTCTACAGGCTGTAAACCACAACTTTTGTTAATTTTTACACAAATTATGAATATATTGGCCAATTATTGATTAGCAAATACTTAATTTTGCACTGTTCCTTGCACAATAAAATGTTATAACCTCAAATCACTTTTATCTGCATGAATTGTAAAACAATTACAATAACATGTTTTGGCATTTGCATCACATAACCAGCTCCATATATATATATGGCTTTTCTGATAGAAAAGCTTCGGTAGCTCACGATTCTGATTACGAATAACGTGAAACACAAGTCACGGCACTCCACAGAAGAGCTCAAGGCCTCAAAGAAGCAAGGTAAAAGGGCAAATGCATTTTTATTTCACATGTTTTAGCGCCACTCACCGGACATTTAATTTCTGGACTGTCATGATACATGCATTAACCAACGCAACAGAATGTCACGTTTAACTGTTTCTGAGAAAAATGTAGTATGCGCCAGTCACTGAACATTTCAGCTTTAAACTGCCTTGAAACGTCCCTCAAACAAATCCACTGCACTCCAAAAAATTATATGTTGGCTTTAATTAACTTTTTTATGTCAACAGGTCACACATAACTGTTGAACAAACATAATTTGTTCTTGTAACTTCAACATGATGGAATTAAGTCATTTTAAGCGACCCAATTTAAGTAGTCTCAAAGTGAATTTTTAAAGGCTTCCTGATGTGATTCAGGTATTTTTTATATTCATTCATCTAATAATATTTCATTTATTTTAGTGACATAATTAAATTGATAGACTATAGCTAGCTATTTGCTAGCAGTAACACTTATTAGCATCTTAAATACTAAGATTTACATGCTTCTTCAACCAAAGCAGTTGATAGTTACAGAATCAGTTCACAGCCAAACAAAATGCTCCACTCTTCTCCACAATGTAATTTAAATGGTTCTAATAATTCCAAAGTAATTGAACATTAAACACAAATACACACTATCAAGTGCACAAATACACACTTTTCTCATTTTCTCTAAAAACATAAAATAACACTTAATTTTAACATTTATTCTTTCTTAATTCAACCATATGCAAAGCATGCTGGGAACTAACAAGCACCGCCCAGTTTCAGTTAATGCAACACAAATCATTCATGTAATCCAACACAAACGGATTAAGTAAACTTAAATTTGACATATTTTTAAGCAGATTGAACACAATTCAAGTTAAGGCAAAATGGCAGTATACGTCCACCATCTGGATGTACAAATTTTTTACTTAACATATTTACATAACTGTCCTACTGTTTTACTTTAAATGCCATTTTATTGTTTCTAACACATTTATACAGATTAGCTGAGGAGACGTGATGCTAACAGATTAGCTGAGGAGACGTGATGCTAACAGATTAGTTGAGGAGACGTGATGCTAACACACAGCAGACAAACGGCTAGCAGTGACATCAACGGCAATCCACCTGTCACTCAAGTGTCCACGCCCTTAATTTTGCTCAACTTTAAGGCTTAATATAATTTAAACGGATGAGTTATACAAAAATGTACCCTCCTCACAGTCGTCATGACGAGCAAAATTTTTATAGACCAAACACACTTTTTGTACCAGGCTGTAAACATGTTTTTTTCTGCTGTAAAGTTGGGCATTTTAACATGGGTGTCTATAGGATTGACTCTCTTTTGGAGCCTGTCTCTAGTGGCCAGCCGATGAACTGCAGTTTAAGTCACTTCCGTGTTGGATTCACGAGAAACACACGGTGGTTTTATAGCCTCCAAAGCCATGGGTGTCTATGGGATTCTGCAGCCGGTCTCTAGTGGACAGTCGATGATTTGCACTTTAAGTCACTAAGAAGTTCCCGCTTGGTTTTATAGCCTCCAAAGCCAATATTAAAAGTCATTCTTTCACATGGACCAGACGTTGTTGTTGATGTACAGAATGCATTTTACTCCAGAACTTGTACACAGCGATCTCTAGGTCTTTAGCTCTTTCTATGAAGTCCTAGCATGGGATCAGTCTCATGTGCGATCAGCTAATAATGCCGAGCAGTCAGACCTCACGTCTTTGAACTCAAGTGGCTCTTGTTTATTTGATTTCTTGTGAAGGGGAGGGTGCTGCGAGTTCCTCCATAGACATGGATCTAATTTGGCCATGAGGCTTTGAAGTCTCCGGTCCAGTTCATCTCCTCATGTGCAATTACACCCGCCAGCCACATTAATACAGGCTTCAAGGGCTCCGGCCAGGGTCTTATTAGTTACAGTCGGCCTTGTTCTACACGAGTCTGTGGCAAGAGCATTTTTGTTAAACATTTCAAATCTAAACAATAGCTCCTTTTTGTCAGGCTCGGTCCGGGCCCCTCAAACAACATTTCCAGATCACAGTTCAAAGACCCCGGCGCACGCCTCTGAATAGCTCTGGCCAGATCCTCCTGGACGCGCACACACAGCTCTGTGATCTGATATGTTTATGCGTTGTAATTGGTGACCAGCGTGGCCTCCGATGTCCTTGAATATTTCGAGCTTTTGCACATTGCAGTGCATTATTTTAACAAAACCAGCGGCAGTTGAGGAATCTTAACCATAGTCATTCTCTTCAGAGTCAGAGGCATGCATTTTTTTTGCAAGCATGGTAACATTAGATTTGCTTTGAGGTTTTGCTCTGTTCTGTGTATCTTTGTTTCCTGGAAAACCGGCGCAGAACAATGTACATTCTTTTCAGACTCGTGCAAACTTTAAAAAAGACAGAATTCACCAAGTGTATTTGGTTACTGTAATGACACATTTGTGTTACACACTATTGTTACATTTTAGCAAAGGGTCAAAGTAACTGTTAGACTTTAAAGGGGTTGCAAAAATTCATGTATTTTTCTTGAGGTCCAATTATAGTGTAAATATGTGAAGTTGTGTTGCACTAACAATAACTGTGACTAGCGTTGGGGAAAGTTACTTTAAAAATAATGAATTACAATATTGCGTTACTCCATAAAAAGTCATTAATTGAGTTAAATAGTTACTTTTTATCTCATCTGGGCTGGGCTTGCGTGTTTGTTATTTTGTTTTTTAAATGTTATTTTGGGCAAATGTAAAGGCCACTGCAGATTCACTCCTGTACAGTAGAGGGCGCCGCTCAAACAAACCTCTGTTATTCTGAACCACAGAAGAACAGGACGCAGGAGAAGAAAGCTCAACCAAAGACTATAGACATAAGACGGTTCACTCCTATTACTCATGAATTGGAGAAACTGCAATGCGCAATAATGCGGAATAAGTCCCGCCTTCTATAATGAATGAAACTTTTGGCAAAGTCATTATGTCACTGCATCTCCTGTGAGAATTGGATACAGTGTAAGTGGTTCCTAATGTAATAAACATTCATTGTAAAATAAAACAAAGATTGTGGGAGTATGTTTTATAAGATAATACCATTTCATTCTTTCTACTTCAGTACTTCATAATAAATCAATATGTTACTTTTGTGAAATTTACTAGCAATCTCTGAGTGAAAATTGGGTTAAAAGCGGTCCTTGTTACAGTGAAATTATACAATTAAGTATTGAGTAATATTAATTAACTACTTACTATAGGGTTAGGGTAGGATTAGGGTTTGGTTTAGGGTTACTTGCATGTAATTATGCATAATTTACTGTAATTACTACAGTAAGTAAATGTAACATATGTAACAAGGACACTGTAAAATAAAGTGTTACCATAAATACACGTTCCCCATGTGTACCACTAAGCTTGAGGTGTGTTTGTGTGCAGGTGAACTTTCTACAGAAGCGAGCGTCAGTCTTACAGGAGCAGCTCGACGCGGCACACATCAGGAGGTGAGGCTGGATAGATAGATATATACACACACTCATGTCGGAGTCCACAACATGACAAGTGCACGAGGCACTCCAGTGTCTCCACACACTTTGGTGTTTGTGTACGGTTTAGTTACAGATACAAAAAGGGTCCAATCAGAGTTTGTTTTTACATGCTGTTAAAAGGTCATAGAAAGTGAACCTGTGCAATTTGGTGCCAAGATGTGGCCTATCACAGCCTGGAGAGTGGAGTCTAAACCACTTAAAATCATTAAATCACTTCAATAAAGGACAATACAGTAAAGTGCAACATGTGCAGCGCAAGCCCCTCATATCGGCTACATAAAATGATCATGAGAACATTATAATTGTGTGATTAGGGCATGAATTTTAATTGTGAGACTGGTTTTTGTAATCATGTTAAAATTATATAAAAATATGTTTGGATTTAGATTTATCGGCCACTATATCGGTTATCGGCTTTCACTTATAAAGAATTATCGGTTATCGGCTTTCACATATAAAGAATTATCGGTTATCGGCTTTCACATATAAAGAATTATCGGTTATCGGCTTTCACTTATAAAGAATTATCGGTTATCGGCTTTCACATATAAAGAATTATCGGTTATCGGCTTTCACATATAAAGAATTATCGGTTATCGGCTTTCACATATAAAGAATTATCGGTTATCGGCTTTCACATATAAAGAATTATCGGTTATCGGCTTTCACATATAAAGAATTATCGGTTATTGGCTTTCACATATAAAGAATTATCCGTTATCGGCTTTCACATATAAAGAATTATCGGTTATTGGCTTTCACATATAAAGAATTATCCGTTATCGGCTTTCACATATAAAGAATTATCGGTTATCGGCTTTCACATATAAAGAATTATCGGCTTTTACGTATAAAGAATTATCGGTTATCGGCTTTCAAATATAAAGAATTATCGGTTATCGGCTTTCACATATAAAGAATTATCGGTTATCGGCTTTCACATATAAAGAATTATCGGTTATCGTATCGGCCAAAATTGTCATCCCTAGTTTTGGCTAAATACAGGTGTGCGTCCAACACATTTTTAAATTGCCTCTGAAACCTGTATTTGGTAGATTTTCCCACCACTTTCTTTCTTGTGTTGCACTTTATTAACTCAGTGATGTAGTGAATAATATATCTAGTGTTGACATAAAGGAGAGACAGTGATGTGTAGCACTGACCCCAGGACAGTAACTGGAATCACTCGTGTGTTTATTCTGGATATAAAATACTATTTCATTCTTTCTACTTCAGTACTTCATAATAAATAAATATGTTACTTGTACTTATTTGTGAGGTTTACTAGCAATCTCTGAGTGAAAATTGGGTTAAAAGCGGTCCTTGTTACAGTGTAGTTATACAATTAAGTATTGAGTAATATTAATTAACACCATTTACTTACTATGGTTTGATAGTTGCATTTAGTTATGCATAACTTATAGTTATTACTATAGTAACTTGTTACTATAACAAGGACACTGTATAATAAAGTGGGTTACACTTAATTTGGTAACACTTTATTTTACAGTGTCATTGTTACATATGTTACATGTACTTACCGTAGTAATAACAGTAAATTATGCATAATTACATGCAACTAACCCTCAACCAAACCCTAACCCTATAGTAAGTACATGTAGTTCATTAATATTACTCAGTGCTTAAATATATAATTACACTGTAACAATGACACCTTTAAATAAAGGGTTACACTTTAGTACTGACCCGAGGACAGTTACGGGAATCACTCGTGTGTTTATTCTGCCGTCAGATCCGGGAAGTTACTATTCAAGAGGTCAAAATTACAATTTGAAGTGATTTTTTTATTTATTCCAAAGACCAATGCTATTGTTTGAACAGAGATTGAATTTTTTTTACCTTTTCAATCGCTCCCCAACAAACCCAGAACAAAGATGATGTTAATTAACAGTAATGGTAAAAAAAAAAAAAAAAATATATATATATATATATATATATATATATATCAATCAATAAAAAATGCAATAGTTAAATAATGTTCAAGTGATTTAAGCAGAATAACAGGAAATCCCACACACTATCAATACTCGCAAACGAGCATCAACATTTTATTAGCAATATTTCGGTCTCATGACTATCATCAGGCATACACGTATATATACGTCATTTATTAAAGTTTCCTAATGTTGTTGTAGAGTCTCCTACAACATGTTTACACGCATCAAATGTAAAAAAAACTGTTTCATTTCCTCACGATATACATTTGCACATCATCACTTTTTTCATGATTCTCAAACGGCTCGTCAAATGAATCAATCTCTCTAAATCCCTCCTTTCCGCGAGTTTATCTGCTCTGATTGGCCAGACAGCTCAGTCTGTTGTGATTGTGTGATTGGCCAGACAGCTCAGTCTGTTGTGATTGGCCGACCCGTGAGCGCGTCTCAAGAGCCTGAGCGCGTCGAGAGCAAAAACACCCATAGCATAACACCGACAGCTCTGCGTGTCCTGAGGCTTCCTTCACCGTAAAACTAAACACAGTAACGAACAACGACGTCGATTTGACCATATTAATGCAAGCGTGAGTCCGGTGATGAAATATTAGAAGAACTTATTCAACCTCCATCGCAAGGACGACTCGATAACAGTGTCCCACAGCTGATCAGCAGAAGTATTTCAGTTAGACAGTGATAATGAGAGTTAGCAGGAGACCTACCCAATATAAAACTCAAAACTAAGTATTTTGAACACCATCTTTCAAGAGCAAGCGGTTTGTGAATCCTGCATTGAACTCCAGAGATTTGAGAAGCAGTCGTCAGTTTAGGATTATACTGCTGATATCTTGGTAAAGATGACTTTTAACCACTGATTCTTCACATGCTCATCCTTGGGGAGTGAAAAATAACTGGCTTTACCTTCCCATCATGCACAGCGCCGTCTTCTCGACATGATGCTGTCCAGTTCAGGAATCAGCTCCGAGTGCGCGCGCAATAACTGGGCCAATATGCTAATGTTTCGTATCTAGATCACTACGAAACGGCTAATGACTCGTTTCAAAAACAATTCATTTCAAAGACTCAAGAGTCGACTCTCACTTTTGAAAGACAATAACTTTATATACGGTGCACTTTCAGATATAAAACTTTGCAGGATGTTTTCATTCACTTAGAGCTTTATTACACACTTAACGAACAGTCATTTTCAAAAATCCATGATAGGGGCCCTTTAATATTCAACAGTATTATTACAACATTATTTTCCTGTTATCTCTGTAAAGCTGCTTTGAAACAGTAGTGTGAAAAGCGCTGTATAAATAAAGCTGACTCGACTTGACTAATTAAAGCAAGAAATATTCAGAAACAGGTGCAGTTGTACCATTTTATGTTTCATTAGATTGTAGATTGATATAAAGAATGCTTGGTAGAATGAGAGTTGCAGTTTCGCATCAACACTTGTGATATTTTATCTATATTTAATATTTCCATCAACTATATCAGCATATTTTTTTCACACAAAACAATTCCTTGGATGGAAACTTGACTATAATGACAGTGAGCTTATGTGAGTGTGTTTTATGTGTGAAACTGAGGCTTCATGATTCTTCAGCTGCCATGTTTTCTGCACAAGAAGTTAATAAACTAGCTAAAAAACATGTTTCATTTTATTTCTCATAATCACTATCCCCATGTCTCTCTCTCTCTCTCTCTCTCTCTCTCTCTCACCATATAGGTAGTGGATGATATTAGGCCATTAATGTGTCCTCATGGGAGCCGTCCTCATCCTCGCTCACTCACGCTGATCTCGTCTGATGTGACACATTTACAGTTACATATTAATGTACCTAGTCATTTAATTTATTAAATTTTTTGTTGTTAAATTCATTGTTAATTATAATGTTCATCAGTGAAATACGTTTTTTATTATTCTCATCATTATTATTAAATGGTTTCTTAAATTCCAGACTTTGCGTTGTTGTCATTTTCCTGTTGGTGAAAGTGTGTGATTTTTATTTTTATGCGCTTCTAGTGGAACTAAATGGAATTGCACAAATAATGAACATTAAGCCCACGTTATAGTTATAGTTATAGTTATATAAGAACGAACTGATGTGACATTTCGAACAAAATCAGGCCGAAACCAAGTTCGTTTGGAGTTTGTTTTGGGAGGTCAAAACGTTTTTTTTTTTTTTTTGCAAGAGATTCATGATTGAAAGTATTATCACTGTTTGTAATGCATTTTTAGATATTTTAAAATGAAAGTTTATCTGTGATTGCAAAGCGCCATTATTAGCAGCCGTTGAAAAATGAAAAATTCGTATTTTTTTTATGAAATATTGCTGTATTTATTATGTGTTCATGTGAAGGATGTTAATTCATTGTGATTTGATGATTTATTGATTACAGATAGGGTTTTGAGATGATATCGACGCCATCTAAAATGAAAAAAGTTTTTATGAGAATGTCACTGGTGTTACAACCATTTCTTAATTCATGAAATATGATGAAATTATAAAATGACAACTGAACAATATTGTCATGAATATAATACAAACTCACCATTGGCTAATGTGAGAGAGGAAAGAAAATTGTTGAAAAGATCGTGTGGCTTGATTAGGTTATGGGTTATTCAGGTCATAAATTCAGTCAAATTCTAGTTCTTAAAAAAACGCATTTCTCCATAAACTCATTTGAGACATTAACTGTCTGTAAAGAAGAAAGCAGTCTGGATCCTCTAAAGCAAAGCTTCACTGAACACCAGAAACACTGATGAGAAGACCGACAGAAGAAACAAGATTAAAACGTTATTCACCCCTAAGGGGACGTTTAGATGTTCCAGCAGCATAAACAGGACAAAGAACAAATATTACACGTAAGAAGACAAAAAAACATATTGCAACTATGTATTCTGAAGATAAATTATGTAGGGAGACCAAAAAAAAAAAAACATAACAGATATACACTCACCTAAAGGATTATTAGGAACACCATACTAATACTGTGTTTGACCCCCTTTCGCCTTCAGAACTGCCTTAAAGGAGAACTCCGGTCAATTTTAACATTGAGTTCATTATTTTGTAAATGTGGAGTGCTGTCAGTACAGAGAACAACGACAAAAATCAGTGTTGCCTACACCGTGTTATCCTCTTTTTAAAATTTGCACCCTGTTGACTTCAATGGGGCAAGTTTTAAACCTGCTTTTAGCCTCTTAACATCCTTCATATGTCATTACAAGTGCACCGAAGTCCAAAGTAGTCGATTATCGAGTTCGCGCGCGCGCGACCAGGCTGTATGAGATCCCATTCTCCCAACTCGATAATCGACTACTTTGGACTTCGACCGAAAACAGGAAGAAAATACAGGTATGTGAGCTGGCTGAATTAACATCATTTTTAATAATATCTTTCACATCTACTGCAGTCAGATTGACCGTGTTCACTCTTAATAACACACCTCACATGGCTGTGCACTTGTAATGACACATCAAGGATGTTAAGAGGCTAAAAGCAGGTTTAAAACTTGCCCCATTGAAGTCAACAGGGTGCAAATTTTAAAAAGAAGATAACACGGTGTAGGCAACACCGATTTTTGTCATTGTTCTCTGTATTGACAGCACTCCACATGTACAAAAAAAGGAGCTCATTGTTAAAATTGACCGGAGCTCTCCTTTAATTCTACGTGGCATTGATTCAACAAGGTGCTGAAAGCATTCTTTAGAAATGTTGGCCCATATTGATAGGATAGCATCTTGCAGTTGATGGAGATTTGTGGGATACACATCCAGGGCACGAAGCTCCCGTTCCACCACATCCCAAAGATGCTCTATTGGGTTGAGATCTGGTGACTGTGGGGGCCATTTTAGTACAGTGAACTCATTGTCATGTTCAAGAAACCAATTTGAAATGATTCGAGCTTTGTGACATGGTGCATTGTCCTGCTGGAAGTAGCCATCAGAGGATGGGTACATGGTGGCCATAAAGGGATGGACATGGTCAGAATCAATGCTCAGGTAGGCCGTGGCATTTAAACGATGCCCAATTGGCACTAAGGGGCCTAAAGTGTGCCAAGAAAACATCCCCCACACCATTACACCACCACCACCAGCCTGCACAGTGGTAACAAGGCATGATGGATCCATGTTCTCATTCTGTTTACGCCAAATTCTGACTCTACCATCTGAATGTCTCAACAGAAATCGAGACTCATCAGACCAGGCAACATTTTTCCAGTCTTCAACTGTCCAATTTTGTAGCCTCTTTTTCCTATTTGTAGTGGAGATGAGTGGTACCCGGTAGGGTCTTCTGCTGTTGTAGCCCATCCGCCTCAAGGTTGTGCGTGTTGTGGCTTCACAAATGCTTTGCTGCATACCTCGGTTGTAACGAGTGGTTATTTCAGTCAAAGTTGCTCTTCTATCAGCTTGAATCAGTCGGCCCATTCTCCTCTGACCTCTAGCATCAACAAGGCATTTTTGCCCACAGGACTGCCGCATACTGGATGTTTTTCTTTGTAAACCCTAGAAATGGTTGTGCGTGAAAATCCCAGTAACTGAGCAGATTGTGAAATACTCAGACCGCCCCGTCTGGCACCAACAATCATGCCACGCTCAAAATTGCTTAAATCACCTTTCTTTCCCATTCTGACATTTAGTTTGGAGTTCAGGAGATTGTCTTGACCAGGACCACACCCCTAAATGCATTGAAGCAACTGCCATGTGATTGGTTGATTAGATAATTGCATTAATGAGAAATTGAACAGGTGTTCCTAATAATCCTTTAGGTGAGTGTATCATTAAATATAAATATAAGGATAAATATGTGACCCTGGTCACAAAGGTCAATTTTTGCATTTCAGATTTATACATCATCTGAAAGCTGAATAAATAAGCTTTCCATTGATGTATGGTTTGTTAGGATAGGACAATATTTGGCTGAGATACAACTATTGAAAATCTGGAATCTGAGGAAGCAAAAAAATCGAAACATTGAGAAAACTCCTTTAAAGTCGTGATTTTGCTGAATCAACTTACGAAAATAAATGCTTTATATATTTACGGTAGGAAATTTACAAAATGTCTTCATGGAACACGATCTTTATTTAATATCCTCATGATATCCAAAAGAAAAAGCGATAATTTTGACCCATACAATGTATTGTTGGCTTTTGCCACAGATATACCCGTGCGACTCGTGACTGGTGTTGTGATCCAGGGTCACATATGTGTGTTTACTGTGTATAAATACACACACATTATTTACTCTTGGATCATTTTGAGGAGAACGACATGACTGTACATTAAGCTCTTTTATCTCAAAAGATCAACGCATGTTCTCTCCTCATGTCTGGGAGACTCATGGCGAATGGGCAAAATAAACGAAAGTTTCGGTTGTAAATGATTGGAAAAGACTGATGTGGGAATCTTGAGAAACGTTTACACGCCAACATCCATGCAAAATGCAAGAAAAAGCGTGAGATGAAACTCTGGCTGAAGATCTTAATAAACTAGAAAGTACAATATCAATCTAGTTAGTCACTTTCCTAGTCGTTGACGTTGTTCTCGGCATTGTATTCGAGAAGAATCAAGAGATTTCGACAAATGTTGTATGAATGTTTGTATTTTATTAGCTATAATTTCTTGTTACATCTAATATGTCTTTTCATGAATCTCAAATTCAGGATCGCAATTGTGGACGAATCTCAAACTCAGTTTATGGCAAGTGCTGTGGGTTGGGTATATGTGTTAGTTGATATATAGTTGAGATATAGTTGAGTTATTTATATGTTTGAGTTTGCTTATTGGTGCAATTCATCCATGCATTTTCCAAAAATAAAAACACCCTGGACGAATATAGCCAGTCAAGTTGATAATATACAAATGAACAATACAAAATGCAACTATTAATGTTAAAGTCAAGGTAATACACTGAATGAACTCGTAATCGAACCGTCTAATAATTTGAATCTTTCTCTATAGCATTTAATTTAAAATGCCACTACATAGGCAGCAACTGTAGTGTTCAAAGGGCAACCTTCGTGTCTCTCTCGTGAATCAACACAAACTGCAGTTCATCGACTGGCCACTAGAGACCGGCTGCAGAAGAGAGTCAATCCCATAGACACCCATGTTAAAATGCCCAACTTTACAGCAGAAAAAAAACATAATTACAGCCTGGTACAAAAAGTGTGTTTGGTCTATAAAGCTAATTTTGCCCTACATGTCGACTGTGAGGGGGGTGAATTTTTTTATAACTCATCCGTTTAAATTATATTAACCCTTAAAGTTGTGCAAAATTAAGGGTCGTGGACACTTGAGTGACAGGTGGATTGCTGCTGATGTCACTGCTAGCCGTTTGTCTGCTGTGTGTTAGCATCACGTCTCCTCAGCTAATCTGTTAGCATCACGTCTCCTCAGCTAATCTCATGTTGAGTGTTCCTCATGTCATGAGTCTCCCAGACAGCAACATAGTGTCGGCCCAGATCCGGCCCGCATCTGGCCCGTGTGGAATCCACTTTTGTCAGATCTGGGCCGACACTATGTTGCTGTCAGGGCTCACACTTGAGTTTCTTGATAGCCTGATTCCCAGCAAACAACAGACTCTATGATGCCGTCTTTTTCGCTTGATACTTGTCAGCAAAACAGCAGAACTTTGATAGAAAGGGATGCACGCCTATTCCCGGACGATATATTATACAGAAAGGTCTGCATTGGAGATTACAATCTTCAACACATCTACCCACTCAAATATCTCTGGACCGGGATCTGCTCTTTCCAATGGTAACACGACCCCGCGGGTCTTTATGGGATGTGCAGATTTCCCCTCTGGAGAACATGAGCGAGTGCTAGAAACAGGAGCTTGGGACTCTTGCTGGAAAACCCTTGGAGGAGTTGTGGCTGGAAACCCTTCTCATCGACAACCTGAGAATCGGGATCTGGCTCTGTCAGTTTGATGCTCTGATTTACACCTTTTTCATCTGTAAATTGAGAGAAAATTAGGTCCCACTTTATATTAAGTGGCTTTAAGTACTATGTACTTACATTGAAATTAATAAATTGATACAATGGACTTATTGTGTAAATACATGTTTTTACATTGTACTTATATTTAAAAATACCAGCATGTAATTACATTTGTAATTACACAAGTGACCCTTCCCTTACACCTTAACCCACCCTTAAACCCACCCATACCGCCACACCTGTCCCTAACCTTACCCATACCACCCCACCTGTCCCTAACCTTACTCATACCACACCTGTCCCTAACCTTACCCGTACCACCACACCTGTCCCTAACCTTACCCGTACCACCACACCTGTCCCTAACCTTACCCGTACCACCACACCTGTCCCTAACCTTACCCATACCACACCTGTCCCTAACCTTACCCGTATCACCACACCTGTCCCTAACCTTACTCATACCACACCTGTCCCTAACCTTACCCATACCACCACACCTGTCCCTAACCTTACCCGTACCACCACACCTGTCCCTAACCTTACCCGTACCACCACACCTGTCCCTAACCTTACCCATACCACCACACCTGTCCCTAACCTTACCCTTACCACCACACCTGTCCCTAACCTTACCCATACCACACCTGTCCCTAACCTTACCCGTACCACCACACCTGACCCTAACCTTACCCATACCACCACACCTGTCCCTAACCTTACCCGTACCACCACACCTGTCCCTAACCTTACCCGTACCACCACACCTGTCCCTAACCTTACCCATACCACACCTGTCCCTAACCTTACCCGTATCACCACACCTGTCCCTAACCTTACTCATACCACACCTGTCCCTAACCTTACCCGTACCACCACACCTGTCCCTAACCTTACCCGTACCACCACACCTGTCCCTAACCTTACCCATACCACACCTGTCCCTAACCTTACCCGTACCACCACACCTGACCCTAACCTTACCCATACCACCACACCTGTCCCTAACCTTACCCGTATCACCACACCTGACCCTAACCTTACCCATACCACCACACCTGTGCCCGGTTGCATAAAGCACCTTAAGTTTTTCCCTTAAGTATAATACTTAAGGGGCGATGTCCCCTTACCTAAGAGAATAACTTAAGGGTGTTGCATATAATCTCTTAAACGGTTCTCTTAGGTAAGGGAAACATTTAAGTGTTTCACGACAGCGATCCTGGATTCACGTTATAGGTCTGTTGTTGCCATAGATACACAAAACACTAACATGTCGGCATATCACGTGTCAGTCCAGTGACGCTATCACGCAACACCGCGTTGGCAGTTTGTGTTGTAATGTTCACCGTCTCCTGCTTTGGCCATAGCTGTCAACCCTTCGTTTTTCCGGGTTTCTCACGTATTTTAGCTTTTTTCCCGCTGTCTTCCCGTTTTAGTATTTTCCCGTAAAATATCCCGTATTTTTACGCTCTGATTGTATTAACTCAGAACACGCAAAGTTCTATCTGTGTCTGTGAAGTAGCTTGCAGTGTTGGTCATGGAGGGAAAAACTACGTTTCGCAGCACGACAAATCACTGAAACACAAGCGCGCAGTGAGTCAGCTAGGCACACAACATGAATATGAAAAATCATCCTCCTCTTCTTCATAAGATTCCACCTGAACGGCATTTTTTCTTTAAATTCTCCCGTGGATGTTAATGAGATCATCATTCGTGGTGAACCGTGCCTCGTCTGAAGCTGACCAAATATTGAAAGCTGAGGTGAAAATGTCGATGCTAATTGCCAAAAATAACGTCGCGTTAAGTAATGTTTACTTTGTTCATAAATAAAGCACTTTAAACATCCATTGGTCTGTCATTCTTTCTTTAATATATATTGTGTAGTTATAAACTCTTTAGACAGCTGTGACGTCTAGTATGTTAGTGATGTCAAATATTGCATGTTGATAAAATCTGTATTTTTGCAACAAATTTTAAACGCTAAGTTGGTCCAAAGGGTTCTCCCTATTCCTAAAAAATATTCTTGGCACATAATGATCTTCAGCTGGTTCCATAAATTCAGCCATGTCGTCTTATTTTTGTCCGCATTACTCTTAAGGTTACGATTTCCAAACCTTAAGTTATACTTAGGAAAAGGACCGTTAAGGGGTTTTATGCAACACTTAACGCTTTTTAAGGGATTACTTAGGTGAAAAAACAGCATTTAAGGGAAATTCTAAGTATTTATGACGTTTCACTTAAATGAACCCTTAAGTAACACTTCAGGGTTTTTTTCTGCAACACCCTTAGGTTTAAGGGAAACATAAGGGCGAACTTAAGGGAAAATTACACTTAAGGTGCTTTATGCAACCGGGCACTGTCCCTAACCTTACCCGTACCACCACACCTGCACTGAAAAAAATGTTATGTTGAATTTGCTTAATTTTATTATGTCAAGGGGTTGCACAAAATAAATTTATCTAAATCCAGATATATTTTTTAAGTTGAATGTACTTATATTTTATAAGTAATTTCAGATGAATTATATTCATAATTTTAGCTAAATTATTTTGAGTTGAATTTACTCAATTTTTTCAAGAATCCGCCTGTGAATCTCAACAATGGTGACAATTATATGTTGCAGTGCATTCTGCGTGCCACCAATCAAAACGCATTCATGGCTCCCATCATGCATTGCTGCATGAATAAATAATGAGATCAGAGGTGATCTATTTGTCACCATTGCTGAGATTCATACACTAATTCTTGATGTCTGTGTGTGCCTACATAAAAAGAAAATGTTGATTTTTTTTTATTGATTTGATCATTTGGATTTCATTGAAAAGGCTAAAAATAAAATGTTGTACAAGGCCAGTGCTGCTATAATTAATAAAGTAAACCTAAATTGGTATCTATGTGAATTCAGTGATTCAGGTCAAACGATTGTGAATTAACGATTATGTTAAAACACAACCAACACTATCAGATGACCTTTATGTTCATCTGGCTGTTATAACTCACGTAGATCAGTCAAACAAAAAAGAAAGTTAATGTTTTAAGGGTCCAGAGCCCAACTAAAACACACACTTATCTCCATAATGGTGACTTAAAATTACGGTTTTAACATCAGGTGTTAACCATTATGTTTTTAAATGGTTAACTTTTAAGGAATTAATTTGATTAATTATTACTCAATTCTAATGTGTTAAATTTAATAAATAATATTGCTTGTAATCTGCACAATTTTATTGAGTAGATATAGCGTATTCATTTTATTAAATTAAACGAATTTTTTTCTAATGACTTTTAACTGAATGAAATTAACTTGTTTTAAACAAGGCCAGTGAATTAGAAAATTAATAATAAAAAATAAGTAGCATTAAATAACACAATAAAATCAGTGAAATTAACCAGATAAAAACATGTAACATTTACAAGGGGTCTGAATCATTTTTTTCAGTGTGTCCCTAACCTTACCCGTACCACCACACCTGTCCCTAACCTTACCCATACCACCACACCTGTCCCTAACCTTACCCGTACCACCACACCTGTCCCTAACCTTACCCGTACCACCACACCTGTCCCTAACCTTACCCGTATCACCACACCTGTCCCTAACCTTACCCGTACCACCACACCCCTTACCCGTACCACCACACCTGTCCCTAACCTTACCCGTATCACCACACCTGTCCCTAACCTTACCCATACCACCACACCTGTCCACCCTAACCTTACCCGTACCACACCTGTCCCTAACCTTACCCATATCACCACACCTGTCCCTAACCTTACTCGTATCACACACCTCTCCCTAACCTTACCCATACCACCACACCTGTCCCTAACCTTACCCATACCACACACACCTGTCCCTAACCTTACCCATACCACACACCTGTCCCTAACCTTACCCATATCACCACACCTGTCCCTAACCTTACCCATACCACCACACCTGTCCCTAACCTTACCCGTATCACCACACCTGTCCCTAACCTTACCCATACAACCACACCTGTCCCTAACCTTACCCGTATCACCACACCTGTCCCTAACCTTACCCATACCACCACACCTGTCCCTAACCTTACCCGTATCACCACACCTGTCCCTAACCTTACCCGTACCACCACACCTGTCCCTAACCTTACCCGTACCACCACACCTGTCCCTAACCTTACCCGTATCACCACACCTGTCCCTAACCTTACCCGTATCACCACACCTGTCCCTAACCTTACCCATACCACACACACCTGTCCCTAACCTTACCCGTACCACACCTGTCCCTAACCTTACCCATACCACACACACCTGTCCCTAACCTTACCCATACCACACACACCTGTCCCTAACCTTACCCGTACCACACACACCTGTCCCTAACCTTACCCGTACCACACCTGTCCCTAACCTTACCCATACCACACACACCTGTCCCTAACCTTACCCGTACCACACCTGTCCCTAACCTTACCCATACCACACCTGTCCCTAACCTTACCCGTACCACGCCTGACCCTAACCTTACCCATACCACACACACCTGTCCCTAACCTTACCCATACCACACACACCTGTCCCTAACCTTACCCGTACCACACCTGTCCCTAACCTTACCCATACCACCACACCTGTCCCTAACCTTACCCTTACCATGCCTGACCCTAACCTACCCGTATCACCACACCTGTCCCTAACCTTACCCGTACCACGCCTGACCCTAACCTACCCATACCACCACACCTGTCCCTAACCTTACCCATACCACACAAACCTGTCCCTAACCTTACCCGTACCACACAAACCTGTCCCTAACCTTACCCGTACCATGCCTGACCCTAACCTTACCCATACCACACACACCTGTCCCTAACCTTACCCGTACCACACCTGTCCCTAACCTTACCCATACCACACACACCTGTCCCTAACCTTACCCATACCACACACACCTGTCCCTAACCTTACCCGTACCACGCCTGACCCTAACCTACCCATACCACCACACCTGTCCCTAACCTTACCCGTATCACCACACCTGTCCTTAACCTTACCCATACCACACCTGTCCCTAACCTTACCCGTACCACACCTGTCCCTAACCTTACCCATACCACCACACCTGTCCCTAACCTTACCCGTACCACCACACCTGTCCCTAACCTTACCCGTACCACCACACCTGTCCCTAACCTTACCCGTACCACACCTGTCCCTAACCTTACCCGTACCACACACACCTGTTCCTAACCTTTCCCGTATCACCACACCTGTCCCTAACCTTACCCGTACCACACCTGTCCCTAACCTTACCCGTACCACACACACCTGTCCCTAACCTTACCCGTATCACCACACCTGTCCCTAACCTTACCCGTACCACACCTGACCCTAACCTACCCGTACCACACACACCTGTCCCTAACCTTACCCGTATCACCACACCTGTCCCTAACCTTACCCATATCACATTTCAATAGCAGCAAAAGTGTTTTACAAAACAACATGAACACAATAAGTACATTGTACTTATTTTTCTATGTAATTACATAGTAGATATTAGTTTATCTTACATATCTAATACCTTGGTAACACTTTACAATAAGGTTCATTAGTTAACATTTGTTACTGTATTAACTAACAATGAGCAATACATTTGTTACATTATTTATTAATCTTTGTTAATTTTAGTTAATAAAAATACAGCTGTTCATTGTTTGATCATTTTTGTTCAAAGTGCATTAACTAATGTTAACAAATACAACCTTTGATTTTGATAATGTATTGATAAATGTTAAAATTAACATAAGATCAATAAATGCTTGTTCATTCTTAGTTCATGTTAACTAATTAATGTTAGTTACTAATGAACCTTATTGTAAAGCATTACCAATAGCTCTCACTATAAAAACAAGGGATTGTAAAAGTAATTATTGATAGAGGCATTTACTGTTCTCTCTCTATTGCTTCCCATCATGTGTTTCTGCACACAATACAGTGGGATATCCATTCAACAATAACACGGGATCTCTCCATCACGCTCCGATCTTCTCCGTGCACACAACAGGGTCACGTATTTAACTCTACACGACTCCACAACTGAGGCCAAACCCACAGCTATTTTCAGCATTATCAATATTTTTCATCTTTGGAGTATTGGGAGGATCAAAGGTTTTCCCACACACTCCGGTCTGTCTCTGTCTTATCTGAGGATCAGGAGGGTGTGTGTGTGTGTGTGTGTGTGTGCCATTACCTCATAAAGTAGATTACAGTCCGTGGAATATCCCGCATATCCTGTATATCCCGGCACTGGAACAGGAGCTGGCTGTTGGGTTTCCAAACCTGTGTTGATATTATGTAAAACTGGTCAAAGTTAGGATTTGTGTTTGGAAAGCCAGTCTAATGCTGTGCTATGAGAATGATGGTGTTTGTGGAGATGAACAACACTACTGGGAAACTAACTAGTGGGATTTCTGCTGCCGGGAAGTTACTTATTAGTTGGGAAGCCGTAATTACAATCTGTGGTCTCTTTGCGTGGCGTCAAAAATGAAAGAAATTGTATTTTTATTACAATGAAAGGAATGTACTATATTTTAGTTTGATAATGTTATATAAATAACATAATATAATATATATACTGGCATAATAATGAAAACGAGTTTAAAATCACATTTTAAAGGGTTTATTGCATGAATATATATACACTCACCGGCCACTTTATTAGGTACCCCATGCTAGTAACGGGTTGGACCCCCTTTTGCCTTCAGAACTGCCTCAATTCTTCGTGGCATAGATTCAACAAGGTGCTGGAAGCATTCCTCAGGGAGTTTGGTCCATATTGACATGATGGCATCACACAGTTGCCGCAGATTTGTCGGCTGCACATCCATGATGCGAATCTCCCGTTCCACCACATCCCAAAGATGCTCTATTGGATTGAGATCTGGTGACTGTGGAGGCCATTTGAGTACAGCGAACTCATTGTCATGTTCAAGAAACCAGTCTGAGATGATTCCAGCTTTATGACATGGCGCATTATCCTGCTGAAAGTAGCCATCAGAAGTTGGGTACATTGTGGTCATAAAGGGATGGACATGGTCAGCAACAATACTCAGGTAGGCTGTGGCGTTGCAACGATGCTCAATTGGTACCAAGGGGCCCAAAGAGTGCCAAGAAAATATTCCCCACACCATGACACCACCACCACCAGCCTGAACCGTTGATACAAGGCAGGATGGATCCATGCTTTCATGTTGTAGACGCCAAATTCTGACCCTACCATCCGAATGTCGCAGCAGAAATCGAGACTCATCAGACCAGGCAACGTTTTTCCAATCTTCTATTGTCCAATTTCGATGAGCTTGTGCAAATTGTAGCCTCAGTTTCCTGTTCTTAGCTGAAAGGAGTGGCACCCGGTGTGGTCTTCTGCTGCTGTAGCCCATCTGCCTCAAAGTTCGACGTACTGTGCGTTCAGAGATGCTCTTCTGCCCACTTTGGTTGTAACGGGTGGTTATTTGAGTCACTGTTGCCCTTCTATCAGCTCGAACCAGTCTGGCCATTCTCCTCTGACCTCTGGCATCAACAAGGCATTTCCGCCCACAGAACTGCCGCTCACTGGATGTTTTTTCTTTTTCGGACCATTCTCTGTAAACCCTAGAGATGGTTGTGCGTGAAAATCCCAGTAGATTAGCAGTTTCTGAAATACTCAGACCAGCCCTTCTGGCACCAACAATCATGCCACGTTCAAAGTCACTCAAATCACCTTTCTTCCCCATACTGATGCTCGGTTTGAACTGCAGGAGATTGTCTTGACCATGTCTACATGCCTAAATGCACTGAGTTGCCGCCATGTGATTGGCTGCTTAGAAATTAAGTGTTAACGAGCAGTTGGACAGGTGTACCTAATAAAGTGGCCGGTGAGTGTATATGCTTAATAAATAAACAAGTGATCAATGCGTAGTAAACAAAAATGGAAAAACATTTAAATTCAAACATTGTTTGTGAAAGTTCAACAAAGTTAAATGTGGCAAAATAAATATATAAGTAAATACTCAAACCTGAAAAGTTGTGTGGCTCCCTGTTTTCATTTCATTTTCATTGTACACTTGGCGGCTTGGTTATAACACTGTGCTATAACTGCATAAAACATATTTTAAGCCTAGCTAACAGTTGCTAGGAGTTGCTGATATGTTTCAAAACGGTGCTTTTAGCCTACAAGACGTAAGGTAATATAAAGTTAGATTTGGTGACGACGTACACAACCAACTCAGAAACCGAAAAAAATTGATGATGAAAAAATGTACTTGCATGGTGTCAAAACACGCTTCTCTTCACAAAATCTTATCAAAATGTCCAAACATTTGGAGAGTTTGTGGAAAGCGGGAGACAGTCTTCTGGCAGCAAGAGAAAAAGAGTGGAAACACAGCCGGCTTGACCTTGACTAACTGTGTAAAGGGTCTGTGTTACATTTAACCCCGCGTTAGGTTGTGCCCTACGGTCCGTGTTCAAACGTGTGTTTTTGTTTTGGTCTCTGTGACTCCGCCCACTGCCAGTTCAGCCAATAGTATTTCAACACCTCGGGTCAGAGATCACAGATTATACCCGACCCAAAACAGCCTCGGCATGCGTCTTAGATAGTCTATGTCCAGATTCATATTAAAACATAGATAAATGTGTTCCTGTTGCCTCAATCTGGCAACCCGTGCGACGGCTGGGGAATAACTCTCTCCAATGCTGAGTGTTCATCCACTAGCTGTCAATACTCAATTATTCACTATTGTGATGTGTTGAAACCAGGTTGAAATGCCTTCGCGACCGATAAAAAATGTGGGTGGGGCTTGATTTTGTCTGTGGGGAATTGATTGGATGGTTGTGGTTTGCTATTGGTGGATCTCATGTGAGTGACAGGTTATAGCCCCGCCCTCGCGTCAGTAAACACGTCCTCAGAGAAGAGACGACGCTGACAGGAGAAGGGGGAGTTGTTTTGTGTAACGACACATCATTGACCATATGAAAATACTGCAATATTCCATGGAAAATTATAGATTTCATGGTGACTTTAAGGTGTCATTCATATGTGTTCATCTATGTTTATTCTGATGTGATTTTAAGGCAGCATGACTTAAATTAAGCTGTAATTGTGAATGTTTTCTGTACAGTTAATTTACTGTATATTTTATGTACTGAAAAATACTACTCATGTAACCAAAGACAGGTTTGTGGGGCGAAATATAATATTCTCATCCAAATTATGAAAATTCAGTAACACTTTAGTTCAGGGTCCAATTCTCCCTATTAAACTAGTTGCTTATTATCATGCATATATTACTAGGATGTTGGCTGTTTATTAGTGCTTATAAAACACATATTAATGCCTTATTCTGCATGATCATATTCTACATCCCTTAATCACCCAATACCTAAACTTAACAACTACCTTACAAACTATTAATAAGCAGTGATTAGGAGTTTATTGAGACAAAAACAGTTAAGGGAGAATTGGACTCTAATCTAAAGTGTGACTGAAAATTCCCATTAGGAGGACAGCAAAAGATCAGGGTAAAAAATAACTTCATCACTGCTCGCAGCTATATTTATTATTATTATTATTAATATTATATCTATTCACAACTATTCAGGCACTTTTGGGGCTCTTAACATGTTTGAAAACTCTTGAAACTTTGCACACGGGTCAGAACCCGAGTTTATTGAGGCAAAAACAGTTAATAGTGAGAATAGGACCCTAATCTAAAATGTGACTGAAAATTCCCATGAGGACAGCAAAAGATCAGGGTAAAAAATAACTTCATCCATTATTTGGCTCAGTCGATTAAATAAACAAGCAAATAGAAGTGTGATGGCATGTTTCTTTTGGATCTGAACCATCTAAGATAATGACCTATTCATGCTTTCTCTTTATAGGTAAATATTGTTCATGCATCCCTCAACATCAATTCATCCGCCTCTTTATTAGAGAATAATATATTTATGTAACTTCCATTTAAACTGATTGTTTATAATCACCATCCAGGTTTTCAGTTATTGTCATTTAACAGCAGAAAGAAGAAACTACACCTGTGTTTCCATGTTGAAATGTACAGTATGTTTTGTAAATCAGTCTTAATTCGCACCCTAATGAGGATAAAGCGGTTTGGAGGATGGATGGATGGACACCTGTTTTCTCTCAGTCTGTTATCAGTCTGTCTATAACACAGATGTATTTATAGAGCTGAATGCAATTACGTGAACAAAAGACTGAAGTCACAGGATGTTAGAGAGTTAACTAGATCCTAATAGGAAAGTCATTTATTTCTTCTTGATGTATGTGTGGCACCTACGCTTATAATTCTACATACTCTTCATGAGTGTGATGGACTGAACATGATAAGATTGTGAGAATCTACAAAAGAACCATTAAAATTGGCCTATAAGTCTGAGTTTGATGCATGATCAAATTAATTTACTCAAATATTACAAAACTGCATGTGACACTAAAAAGTGTGAAAGTTATTAATCGCACCTGTCTCATGCTAACACACAATGGAGGGCTCATAATTGTAGTCTTCAACTCACATGGACCATATTTAGGAGATTAATTTGATTCTTAACTTGGCCTACTCTAAGGGCCCTATCTCGCACCAAGCGCAAATGGACTTTGTACAGCGACGCATGTATCATTTCTATTTTGCACCCGACGCACGCCGGTAAATTAGGGAATTAGCTTGCGCTCCCGGGGCGGTTCAGTGAAAAGAGGAGGCGTGTTCCAGCGTTAACGTTCCCTGGTGATATTCTGCAGTTTCAGAAAACAATTGACCGTTCGCAAAGACCCGCCACCTTTAGTTACTGTTGTTATGTCCCACAAGCTGCTCTCCGCCACACCATGTTCTCACACAGTGAAAAATACATTGTGTAGCGAAGAGGACACTGAGTGACAATGCGCAGACAGACAGGACAGACCAGCTTACTTTTGATGTGAAACAAACTTTCAAATTTGGTCATTTTTTAAAGAAATTTAAACAATAAAAAACGTTTTGTGGCTCTTTAATGTGTCTGACAGATCGATGTAGAGCCGATCGATTATCTCTTCCTTCTAGTTCATTTATAGCATCAAATAAACGAATAATAAATGAATGAACATCAGAAGGAATGTTGTTTTAGCCATGGAAAGACGTCAGTACACTCCGTTTTTCAAGTTCAAATCCTCCAAAGTTAATCTATTAACTCTCCTGACTGCTTTGTCAGACAAAAATGGTGGATTCGGCGGATGGCGGATTATGATTGGTCAGATCACCTGTCAATCTAACTCCATGCGAAGGGTCAATTCCAACACTGACCACGACAAACCTCGTCTAAAGTCAGTGGCGCGTTATTCAGATGATATTTTAAGGGTGCATGCTTGGCCATAATGTAGCGTGTGCTCTTCTCTCATCTACACAGATGCAGCAGTTCCCATTTTTGCAAACCATACATAATTACAAGGAAAAATATTACCACACAAGGGATATCATTGTGGTGTCCATGAAGATGTGAAAAAATAGGCATAATCTAGCTTACACATTTATCCAAATTATTATACGCCTGTTTAACCGAAGCTAATTTGAGTGTTTCTCCATCCACATACAGTGTCACTCTCTGTGTTTTACGGCCCTGACGAGAGCGTCTTCTCCTCGCTGTGAACCGCTCCTGCAAACCCGCCACTATAATAGCAATCCGCCGTTATAATAGCAATCCGCCGCTATAATAGCAATCCGCCGTTATAATAGCAATCCGCCGTTATAATAGCAATCCGCCGTTATAATAGCAATCCGCCACTATAATAGCAATCCGCCGTTATAATAGCAATCCGCAATCCGCCGTTATAATAGCAATCCGCCGTTATAATAGCAATCCACCGTTATAATAGCAATCCGCCGTTATAATAGCAATCCGCCGCTATAATAGCAATCCGCCGTTATAATAGCAATCCGCCGTTATAATAGCAATCCGCCGTTATAATAGCAATCCGCCACTATAATAGCAATCCGCCGTTATAATAGCAATCCGCCACTATAATAGCAATCCTCCGTTATAATAGCAATCCGCCGTTATAATAGCAATCCGCCGCTATAATAGCAATCCGCAGCTATAATAGCAATCCGCCGCTATAATAGCAATCCGCCGCTATAATAGCAATCCGCCGTTATAATAGCAATCCGCCGCTATTATAGCAATCCGCCGTTATAATAGCAATCCGCCGTTATAATAGCAATCCGCCGTTATAATAGCAATCCGCCGTTATAATAGCAATCCGCCATGGAACAAGCGCTCTAAAGGGAATGTGAGAATCGCTCTGATTGGTTTATTGCACGTTACGCCCAAACCACAGCTATGAGTAATGTAGCGACTTCAGACCAACACATTTTAGATTTGCGTCGGGCGCAAGAATCATTTATCCCGCCGGTATAATAGCATCAGCGCCCGAGATCCGGCCACAAAGTTACTTAAGTTTCGTGTTTGATACTTGCGTTTCAGATCGTTAAAATAGGGCCCTTAAAGGAATAGTTCACCCTAAAATGAAAATTAAGTCATCATGGTAAATTTACTCTTCCTGGTATATACTGTATGCCCTAGGACCACAAAAGGAGAGAACAAAAATGTCTCTCGCTCGTCCATATAATGGCAGTGAATAGTGACCAGTGTCAAGCTTTTTAAAAAAGACGCTCACAATGGTCCCATGTGACACGTGCCGTATATTCTACATGTTCTGGAGTATACGATAGGGTTTCGTGAAAAACAAACCAACATTTAATGTGTTATTTACATGATTATTAAATGAAAATCCTGACTTTGGCCGTTGATCCTCTGTGCTGGCCTGAGACTCTATTTAGCGCCGCAGGATTTCTGTTAAATAATACATTAAATTTCGGGTTGTTTTTCACCAAACCCTATTGTATACCCACAGAACATGTGGAATATGGGACACGTGTCACATGGGATCATTCTGTTTCACTCATAGACTGTATAAAACAATGTTCGTAAAACCGAAAATGTGCAGCGAGGCGGATTAGCTGAGGAGACGTGAAACTAACAGATTAGCTGAGGAGACGTGATGCTAACAGATTAGCTGAGGAGACGTGATGCTAACAGATTAGCTGAGGAGACATTATGCTAACAGATTAGCTGAGGAGACGTGAAACGAACAGATTAGCTGAGGAGACGTGATGCTAACAGATTAGCTGAGGAGACGTGATGCTAACACACAGCAGACAAACGGCTAGCAGTGACATCAGCGACAATCCACCTGTCACTCAAGTGGCCACGCCCTTAATTATGCACAACTTTAAGGCTTAATATAATTTAAACGGATGAGTTATAAAAAAATTCACCCCCCTCACAGTTTTCATGACAAGCAAAATTTGCTTAATAGACCAAACACACTTTTTGTACCAGGCTGTAAACATGTTTTTTTTTCTGCTGTAAAGTTGGGCATTTTAACATGGGTGTCTATAGGATTGACTCTCTTTTGGAGCCTGTCTCTAGTGGCCAGTCGATGAACTGCAGTTTAAGTCACTTCCATGTTGGATTCAAGAGAGAGACCTTCGGGTTACAAGTCCGACTCTATAACCGTTAGGCCATAACTAAAAAATTCCCCTTTTGTGGTCCATAAAAGAAAGAACTGCATATGGCATTAGAACAAAACCAGGATGAGCAAATGATGGGTCAGTTTTCATTTTATGGTGAGCTATCGCTTTAAAAATAGACCAAATGCACAAGTTAGGAATCAACAATTAATCTCATTAATATCTGTGGTGGTTATTGCCAGTGATCACAGACACTTATCCTGAGATCAGTGAAGATAGGGATCGAGAGCTTGTTTGGGCTGATGATGTGATTCAGTGATTGAACAGGCACATCCACAGCTATTTATTCAGGGTATTGTTGTTTGCTTATGTTACTCCCAACACCAGTGTAACATCTTGTCTACAGGGCTAAAGACTTCTTGAAGTGTGGTATTAAGTGAACCTGCCATTGCAGCCTGTCAATGACACACAGTCTGAGTGTAAATGTGTGTGACAGTCTTTTCTGTTCCTGTTTGTGTAGGACCAGACGAGTTCACAGTTGTCTGTTTCCCATCATTAATAATGATGTGTTGCATTATGAGTCTGACAATCATAACACTCTTGAGTGAGTGAGTGTCTGTCTGCTGTTGTCAGCATGAACGCTATATAAAATGACCATGTTTATACTTTAGTGTTTAATAATGCGAAGGCGGTAAACCCCATTGTGTAGCCGGTCTATATAAACGCCTTGAGGACACTTTTATAGACAAGCCCATTCAAACGAACATGATGTTTATTCCTTCTTCCCACAATGCCTTGCTGTCCAGTGTCTGTCTGGAGGCATGGTGTCCAAAATACTAAGAACACATTGAAAATATGACTTTTAAAGTCTAATTTAAAATTAACAGAGTGCTTTGAAATATTTAAAACAATTGAGATGTTATAATATAAAAAAAAGAATAAAAATCATTTCAATCAACCAATCACAGCAGTGGGCGTTTACACTTAAGTCTCACAGCAGCCAATCACAGCAGTGGACGTTTACACTGAAGTCTGACAGCAGCCAATCACAGCAGTGGGCATTAAAATCGAAGTCTCACAGCAGCCAATCACTGCAGTGGGCGTTTACACTGAAGTCTCACAGCAGCCAATCACAGCAGTGGGCATTTACACTAAAGTCTCACAGCCGCCAATCACAGCAGTGGGCGTTTTCACTTAAGTCTCACAGCAGCCAATCACAGCAGTGGGCGTTTACACTGAAGTCTCACAGCAGCCAATCACAGCAATGGGCGTTTACACTGAAGTCTCACAGCAGCCAATCACAGCAGTGGGCGTTTACACTGAAGTCTCACAGCAGCCAATCACAGCAATGGGCGTTTACACTGAAGTCTCACAGCAGCCAATCACAGCAGTGGGCGTTTACACTTAAGTCTCACAGCAGCCAATCACAGCAGTGGGCGTTTACACTGAAGTCTCACACAGATACGCCCCTTCAAATCAGAGGCTAAAATCAGTGTAGGAAAAATGCCTATTATTTTTAAATTATGACGATTTTTGATGTAAAAATCATACTAACATTTTAAGTGCACCCGAGGAAACATTGTAAAACAATGCAGTTCATGACCCCTTTAATTGATAATCTGGGCCTGTAAAGGAAAAGGGATAAAAGTTGTTGCCGTTTTACTGCCTTTTGTATGTAGGCAGTATGTAGCGAATTGTATGTAAAGGTATGTTTTTTTGTAAAGGTTGCCGAAATGTAGCTAGAGTCAAGTTTTTTCAAGAAGGTTTATTTAGTTATTTATTTATGAATTTATTAACTTATTAAGTGGTGGTGGGCCTTTACTACAACACACACTGTGTTCTGGAATTGATTACGGTAATGTTATCAGCGTCTAGTCAAGTCAAGTCAAGCCATCTTCATTTATGATGTACATTGTTTCAAAGCAGCTTTACAGAGATAAACATATAATTTCAGGTAACAGTGATTGTTTTGGCTTTATAGCGTTGCTTGAATAATGTTATTTCCAGCTAAAGTTAGTTTTGATTGATTCACTTCCGGCGAAATTATAATTTGTTATTAAATTAGGGGCCGCTTAGACGACGCCGTTCTCTCTAAACAGACTTTAAACTGAACCTGTGATAAACGCTGATGGCGTTCACATGCGCATTGAGAATTAATTCTATAGTTATGTGCGTTTGAATATATCTGCACAGGTTTGTAATTCCCTACAAACCATGCCTAAACAAACTACTTGTCTTGCCTATAAATTTGGATCAGAATTTTATTATATTTTATCACTTCGGGGTAGGTACGCGAATCAAATTTTTCCACAGCGCTTTATCTGTAGAGTGGGAAAGGGATCCTCCATAGGGAGAGGCTAGTTGGCACTTCAGCACTGCATTGTCATCGGGTCCAGGCGAAGCTCCTCGTCAGATCTGGATACGGCCTGGATCCGGCAGGCTGCGGGAAAACCTCGGGATTAGCAAAGACACTCAAATTAGCGTAGATGCCATTCTTCTTATGATGTAACGAATCAGGATTTAAGGGAAGTGTTCTCAGTTCCGGCTGACCTAATCTATGCAGCCTAACATTGAATTATAGAAGTCTATAATGTATCATGTGAATGCTAGGGCAAAGAGATGTGTCTTTAATCAAGCTTTGAACTGTCAGAGTGTGTCTGCTTCCCGGACAATGGTAGGAAGACTGTTCCAAAGTTTTGGTGCTAAATAGGAAAAGGATCTACCGCCAGCAGTCGATTTTGATATTCTAGGTATTATTAACTGGCCGGAATTTTGAGATCGCAATAGACGTGAAGGACTATAATGCGTTAAGAGCTCGCTCAAGTACTGCGGAGCTAAACCATTTAGTGCTTTGTAAGTAATCAACAATATTTAAAAATGTATACGATGTTTAATAGGCAGCCAATGCAGTGTTGACAGAACTGGGCTAATATGGTCATATTTCCTGGTTCTGGTAAGAACTCGAGCTGCTGCGTTTTGTACTAGCTGTAGTTTGTTTATTAAGCATGCAGGGCAACCACCCAGTAGAGCATTACAATAATCTAGTCTTGATGTCATGAACGCATGAACTAATTGTTCCGCATTTGTCAATGAGAGCATATGACATAATTTAGGTAAGATGGAAAAATGTGGTTTTACAGATACTAGATACGTGACTTTCAAATGAAAGATTGGTATCAAAGAGCACACCCAGGTTCCTAACCGTCTAGTACCAGCATCTTGTTTTGCATTGACGCATGAAAGATCCCCAGCAATTTGATAGCATCTTTCTGGACTCAAAGTCCACTGTGAATATAGATCAGAGTCAGCATGAAATAAAGTTTTAACTTTTTTCTTCTAAATTAATGTTATAGATCTTATTGTGAACGATTCATCTGTGTATATGTTTCTTTTCAATCCAAATGTCATAACTGGATATTGGTGAAATTGAGGCTTCTCTGGTGACATATGCAGGACTCATTTAGTCTGCTTAACTCATGTTCAACTTACTTCCATATTTGAGTGCAACGTCCACATGTCACAATCCAATCAACAACAGATGAATAGAACCAAATATCTGCCCTACATTTTTTTCTTTTTTGACAATCTGTTACTCTCAGATGTGTCACAATAAGAAAAGATCTGTCGCTATACTTCTGTTTCATCACAACTTTAAGAGGAACGAGTGAACTCTCAGCTTTCTCTTTGGTACAAGTGTCATTGTGTGAATGATTGTCCTTTTGGTGGTCTGTTTAGCTATAAAAATTGATGAAGTGACATCAAACCAGCAAGCAAAAACTGACTGATCTTGAATGTGGCCTTAACCTGCCTGTCCCCCAAAACAAATTAAGAAATAAAGAGGATGAGGAAGAACCTTTAGGATGTCTACATCTTCTGTTAGAGGAAATGAAAATCATTTCTACAGATGTGCTCCCTTTCATGGCCAAAACGGGATTAGAGAGAACATCAGACATTGTTTCTATGTATTGTTTGACTTTAAAGTCATGCGCAAAATGGGATTAAAACACAACAAAAAATGCTGATAAATAACCTTCAGTACCCCACCCCTCACCCCCCTCCCCGTCAGAAGACTAAACCAGCTTCAAACAGCAACCGTGTTCCTGACAGTAAATTTTCTTCAAATCTGCCATTTCTAACAAGATCCTCTTAAAAGCCCATAACAAGCAGCTGAATTGTTGCTCTCTTCATCTGGAGGGGTGTAAGACACCATGTCTAACTTCAAAGTCCATCTTAACGCCACACTTTAATTGTATCTTCTCTGACACCCTGCATGCCATCTGATTCTGCTGACTGCACTTACTGCACTTAACACTAACATTTCTTTCTCTTTTTGGGTCCAGTCATCCCTTTATTTGAGCCATGCACACTTAATGGGATAGTTCACCCACAAAATATAAATTCTGTCATCATTTACTCACTCTCATGTCGTTCCAAACCTGCAGGACTTTCATTCATCTTGGGAACACAAAGAAAGATATTTTTAATGAAATCGGAGAGCTCCATTGACAGCTAAGAAATTACCACTTAGACGTTTCAGATAGTTCATAAAGAGATCGTAAAAATAATCCATATGAATCAAGCGGTTTAGTCCGAATTTTCTGAAGAGACAATTACTTGTACAGATTAAATTTAGGCTTTCAGTGACATATAAACATTGATCAGCAAACATAAACAGAAGCTCAGCCATACTTGCTTGATGCACAAGAACCTCATTGGTTCTTGATGAAGCTCAAACATGCTGCGTAACACGAGAATGAACCTCATTGGTTCTTGATGAAGCTCAAACGTGCTGCGTAACACGAGAATGAACCTCATTGGTTCTTGCAGAAGCTCAAACGTGCTGTGTAACACGAGAGTGAACCTCATTGGTTCTTGATGAAGCTCAAACATGCTGCGTAACACTAGAATGAACCTCATTGGTTCTTGATGAAGCTCAAACATGCTGCGTAACACTAGAATGAACCTCATTGGTTCTTGATGAAGCTCAAACATGCTGCGTAACACTAGAATGAACCTCATTGGTTCTTGATGAAGCTCAAACATGCTGCGTAACACGAGAGTGAACCTCATTGGTTCTTGATGAAGCTCAAACATGCTGCGTAACACGAGAGTGAACCTCATTGGTTCTTGATGAAGCTCAAACATGCTGCGTAACACTAGAATGAACCTCATTGGTTCTTGATGAAGCTCAAACATGCTGCGTAACACGAGAATGAACCTCATTGGTTCTTGATGAAGCTCAAACATGCTGCGTAACACGAGAGTGAACCTCATTGGTTCTTGATGAAGCTCAAACATGCTGCGTAACACTAGAATGAACCTCATTGGTTCTTGATGAAGCTCAAACATGCTGCGTAACACTAGAATGAACCTCATTGGTTCTTGATGAAGCTCAAACATGCTGCGTAACACTAGAATGAACCTCATTGGTTCTTGATGAAGCTCAAACATGCTGCGTAACACGAGAATGAACCTCATTGGTTCTTGATGAAGCTCAAACGTGCTGCATAACACGAGAGTGAACCTCATTGGTTCTTGCAGAAGCTCAAACGTGCTGCGTAACACGAGAATGAACCTCATTGGTTCTTGATGAAGCTCAAACGTGCTGCGTAACACGAGAGTGAACCTCATTGGTTCTTGATGAAGCTCAAACATGCTGCGTAACACTAGAATGAACCTCATTGGTTCTTGATGAAGCTCAAACATGCTGCGTAACACTAGAATGAACCTCATTGGTTCTTGATGAAGCTCAAACATGCTGCGTAACACTAGAATTAACCTCATTGGTTCTTGATGAAGCTCAAACATGCTGCGTAACACGAGAGTGAACCTCATTGGTTCTTGATGAAGCTCAAACATGCTGCGTAACACGAGAATGAACCTCATTGGTTCTTGATGAAGCTCAAACGTGCTGCGTAACACTAGAATGAACCTCACTGGTTCTTGATGAAGCTCAAACATGCTGCGTAACACGAGAGTGAACCTCATTGGTTCTTGATGAAGCTCAAACGTGCTGCGTAACACGAGAATGAACCTCATTGGTTCTTGAAGAAGCTCAAACGTGCTGCGTAACACGAGAGTGAACCTCATTGGTTCTTGCAGAAGCTCAAACGTGCTGCGCCACACAAGAATGAACCTCATTGGTTCTTGCAGAAGCTCAAACGGGCTGCGCCACACGAGAATGAACTTCATTGGTTCTTGTTGAAGCTCAAACATGCTGCGTAACACGAGACTGAACCTCATTGGTTCTTGCAGAAGCTCAAACGTGCTGCGCCACACGAGAATGAACCTTATTGGTTCTTGCAGAAGCTCAAACGTGCTGCGCCACACGAGAATGAACCTCATTGGTTCTTGATGAAGCTCAAATGTGCTGCGTAACACCAAAATGAACCTCACTGGTCCTTGCCGAAGCTCAAACGTGCTGCGTAACACCAAGAACCAATGAGGTTCATTCTGAAGAAGCTCAAGCATGCTGCATAACACCAGAATGAACCTCATTGGTTCCTGAAGAAGCTCAAGCGTGCTGCGTAACACGACAATGAACCTCACTGGTTCTTTATGAAGCTCAAACTTGCTGTGTAACACGAGAGTGAACCTCATTGGTTCTTGATGAAGCTCAAACGTGCTGTGTAACAACAGAATGAACCTTATTGGTTCTTGCTGATGCTCAAACTTGCTGTGTAACACGAGAGTGAACCTCATTGGTTCTTGATGAAGCTCAAACATGCTGCGTAACACGAGAGTGAACCTCATTGGTTCTTGATGAAGCTCAAACGTGCTGTGTAACAACAGAATGAACCTCATTGGTTCCTGAAGAAGCTCAAGCGTGCTGCGTAACACGACAATGAACCTCACTGGTTCTTTATGAAGCTCAAACTTGCTGTGTAACACGAGAGTGAACCTCAGTGGTTCTTGATGAAGCTCAAACTTGCTGTGTAACACAAGAATGAACCTCATTGGTTCTTGCTGATGCTCAAACTTGCTGTGTAACACGAGAGTGAACCTCATTGGTTCTTGATGAAGCTCAAACATGCTGCGTAACACGAGAGTGAACCTCATTGGTTCTTGATGAAGCTCAAACGTGCTGTGTAACAACAGAATGAACCTTATTGGTTCTTGATGAAGCTCAAACGTGCTGTGTAACAACAGAATGAACCTTATTGGTTCTTGATGAAGCTCAAACTTGCTGTGTAACACAAGAATGAACCTCATTAGTTCTTGATGAAGCTCAAACGTGCTGCGTAACACGAGAGTGAACCTCATTGGTTCTTGATGAAGCTCAAACATGCTGCGTAACACGAGAGTGAACCTCATTGGTTCTTGCAGAAGCTCAAACGTGCTGCGTAACACGAGAATGAACCTCATTGGTTCTTGATGAAGCTCAAACGTGCTGCGTAACACGAGAATGAACCTCATTGGTTCTTGATGAAGCTCAAACGTGCTGCGTGACACGAGAATGAACCTCATTGGTTCTTGCAGAAGCTCAAACGTGCTGTGTAACACGAGAGTGAACCTCATTGGTTCTTGATGAAGCTCAAACATGCTGCGTAACACGAGAGTGAACCTCATTGGTTCTTGATGAAGCTCAAACATGCTGCGTAACACTAGAATGAACCTCATTGGTTCTTGATGAAGCTCAAACATGCTGCGTAACACTAGAATGAACCTAATTGGTTCTTGATGAAGCTCAAACATGCTGCGTAACACTAGAATGAACCTCATTGGTTCTTGATGAAGCTCAAACATGCTGCGTATAACACGAGAATGAACCTCATTGGTTCTTGATGAAGCTCAAACGTGCTGCGTAACACGAGAGTGAACCTCATTGGTTCTTGCAGAAGCTCAAACGTGCTGCGTAACACTAGAATGAACCTCATTGGTTCTTGATGAAGCTCAAACATGCTGCGTAACACTAGAATGAACCTCATTGGTTCTTGATGAAGCTCAAACATGCTGCGTATAACACGAGAATGAACCTCATTGGTTCTTGATGAAGCTCAAACGTGCTGCGTAACACTAGAATGAACCTCATTGGTTCTTGATGAAGCTCAAACATGCTGCGTAACACTAGAATGAACCTCATTGGTTCTTGATGAAGCTCAAACATGCTGCGTAACACGAGAGTGAACCTCATTGGTTCTTGATGAAGCTCAAACATGCTGCGTAACACGAGAATGAACCTCATTGGTTCTTGATGAAGCTCAAACGTGCTGCGTAACACGAGAGTGAACCTCATTGGTTCTTGATGAAGCTCAAACATGCTGCGTAACACGAGAATGAACCTCATTGGTTCTTGATGAAGCTCAAACATGCTGCGTAACACGAGACTGAACCTCATTGGTTCTTGCAGAAGCTCAAACGTGCTGCGCCACACGAGAATGAACCTCATTGGTTCTTGCAGAAGCTCAAACGTGCTGCGCCACACAAGAATGAACCTCATTGGTTCTTGCAGAAGCTCAAACATGCTGCGTAACACCAGAATAAACCTCACTGGTTCTTGAAGAAGTTCAAACGTGCTGCGTAACACGAGAATGAACCTCATTGGTTGTTGATGAAGCTCAAAAGTGCTGCGTAACACGAGAGTGAACCTCATTGGTTCTTGATGAAGCTCAAATGTGCTGCGTAACATGAGAGTGAACCTCATTGGTTCTTGATGAAGCTCAAATGTGCTGCGTAACACCAGAATAAACCTCATTGGTTCTTGATGAAGCTCAAATGTGCTGCGTAACACCAAAATGAACCTCACTGGTCCTTGCCGAAGCTCAAACGTGCTGCGTAACACCAAGAACCAATGAGGTTCATTCTGAAGAAGCTCAGGCATGCTGCATAACACCAGAATGAACCTCATTGGTTCCTGAAGAAGCTCAAGCGTGCTGCGTAACACGACAATGAACCTCACTGGTTCTTTATGAAGCTCAAACTTGCTGTGTAACACGAGAGTGAACCTCATTGGTTCTTGATGAAGCTCAAACGTGCTGTGTAACAACAGAATGAACCTTATTGGTTCTTGATGAAGCTCAAACTTGCTGTGTAACACAAGAATGAACCTCACTGGTCCTTGCCGAAGCTCAAACGTGCTGCGTAACATGAGAATAAACCTCATTGGTTCTTACTGAAGCTCAAACTTGCTGCGTAACACAAGAATGAACCTCACTGGTCCTTGCCGAAGCTCAAACGTGCTGCGTAACATGAGAATAAACCTCATTGGTTCTTGATGAAGCTCAAACATGCTGCGTAACATGAGAATAAACCTCATTGGTTCTTGATGAAGCTCAAACGTGCTGTGTAACACGAGAGTGAACCTCATTGGTTCTTGATGAAGCTCAAACTTGCTGTGTAACACGAGAATGAACCTCATTGGTTCTTGATGAAGCTCAAACTTGCTGTGTAAGACGAGAATGAACCTCATTGGTTCTTGATGAAGCTCAAACGTTCTGCATAACACAAGAATGAACCAATGAGGTTAACTGCTCAATTCATATGGATTCGTTTTACGATCTCTTTATGAACTTTTTGAAGCATCAAAGTGGTAGTTGCTTTGTTTGTCAATGAAGGGACAGAAATATTTTAGAGTTCATTAAAAACATCTTCATTTGTCTTCCCAAGATTAATAAAAGTCTTACGGTTTTGGAACGACTTGAGGGTGAGCAAATGACAGACAAAAGATGACAGATTTTTCATTTTTGAGTGAACTATTACTTTAAAGGAACACTCCACTGAACACGAGACTGAACCTCATTGGTTCTTGCAGAAGCTCAAACGTGCTGCGCCACACGAGAATGAACCTCATTGGTTCTTGCAGAAGCTCAAACGTGCTGCGCCACACAAGAATGAACCTCATTGGTTCTTGCAGAAGCTCAAACGTGCTGCGTAACACCAGAATAAACCTCACTGGTTCTTGAAGAAGTTCAAACGTGCTGCGTAACACGAGAATGAACCTCATTGGTTGTTGATGAAGCTCAAAAGTGCTGCGTAACACGAGAGTGAACCTCATTGGTTCTTGATGAAGCTCAAATGTGCTGCGTAACATGAGAGTGAACCTCATTGGTTCTTGATGAAGCTCAAATGTGCTGCGTAACACCAGAATAAACCTCATTGGTTCTTGATGAAGCTCAAATGTGCTGCGTAACACCAAAATGAACCTCACTGGTCCTTGCCGAAGCTCAAACGTGCTGCGTAACACCAAGAACCAATGAGGTTCATTCTGAAGAAGCTCAAGCATGCTGCATAACACCAGAATGAACCTCATTGGTTCCTGAAGAAGCTCAAGCGTGCTGCGTAACACGACAATGAACCTCACTGGTTCTTTATGAAGCTCAAACTTGCTGTGTAACACGAGAGTGAACCTCATTGGTTCTTGATGAAGCTCAAACGTGCTGTGTAACAACAGAATGAACCTTATTGGTTCTTGATGAAGCTCAAACTTGCTGTGTAACACAAGAATGAACCTCACTGGTCCTTGCCGAAGCTCAAACGTGCTGCGTAACATGAGAATAAACCTCATTGGTTCTTACTGAAGCTCAAACTTGCTGCGTAACACAAGAATGAACCTCACTGGTCCTTGCCGAAGCTCAAACGTGCTGCGTAACATGAGAATAAACCTCATTGGTTCTTGATGAAGCTCAAACATGCTGCGTAACATGAGAATAAACCTCATTGGTTCTTGATGAAGCTCAAACGTGCTGTGTAACACGAGAGTGAACCTCATTGGTTCTTGATGAAGCTCAAACTTGCTGTGTAACACGAGAATGAACCTCATTGGTTCTTGATGAAGCTCAAACTTGCTGTGTAAGACGAGAATGAACCTCATTGGTTCTTGATGAAGCTCAAACGTTCTGCGTAACACAAGAATGAACCAATGAGGTTAACTGCTCAATTCATATGGATTCGTTTTACGATCTCTTTATGAACTTTTTGAAGCATCAAAGTGGTAGTTGCTTTGTTTGTCAATGAAGGGACAGAAATATTTTAGAGTTCATTAAAAACATCTTCATTTGTCTTCCCAAGATTAATAAAAGTCTTACGGTTTTGGAACGACTTGAGGGTGAGCAAATGACAGACAAAAGATGACAGATTTTTCATTTTTGAGTGAACTATTACTTTAAAGGAACACTCCACTTTTTTAGGAAAACTCCCCTAGAGTTAAACAGTGGAGTTTTACCGTTTTCAAATCCATTCAGCCGATCTGGCGGTAGCACTTTTAGCATAGCTTAGCATAGATCATTGAATCTGATTAGACCGTTAGCATCTCTCTCAAAAAAATGACCAAAGAGTTTAGATATTTTTCCTATTTAAAACTTGACTCTTCTGTAGTTACATCGTGAAATAAGACCGACGGAAAATGTAACTACAGAAGGGGCAAGTTTTAAATAGGAAAAATATAGGTAATTTTTGTGAGAGAGATGCTAACGGTCTAATCAGATTCAATTATCTATGCTAAGCTATGCTAAAAGTGCTACCGCCAGACCCGGAGATCGGCTGAATGGACTTGAAAACGGTTAAACTCAACTTTAACTCTAGGGGAGTTGGAAAATTAACCTATTTCCAAAAAAAGTGAACTATTACTTTAGTTAAAGGGATCATTTACCCATAAATAAAAATTCTGCATTATATAGTCAATCTCATTTCACTCCAAACCTGTATGACTTGTGATGTTAGATCGTGCCAACAACACCAAATTGCTAGATCGGATGGATCTCCACGTCAGAAATATCAGATATATCAGATCCGACCCCAGACGCAGAAAACCTGCTAGAAGATATATTTGTCTCATATCCAAAAACTATATTAACAGTTTTCTGTCATTGTGAGGTTTGACTGAGAAACCAGGAAAGAGCAGGAGTATAGGAGACGAAGCGATGATAATAAAAAGAGCAGAGTTTATTGAATAATCTTAGTTGCATTTGTTTCAATGTTCAGATCTGACCCGTATAAACCCAACAAGTGTTATTAAGTGAACCAAACCAGTCCCACGCAAAAGGAGAAGTTTAGCAGAATAAGCCCAGATGTTCTTGTCCGTTCAACAAAAAACCTTCTGAAGTCACAAAAACAGTGCTGACCTACAAATGCAAAACACTATAGAGATTTTTTTTTTTTTCCTTAGGCTTAGATCTTGATTTTCACACATTTACGAATCTGAAAGTAGCTGGGCCAAACTCTCCAGTCACAGGACAGATTATAATCTCAGATACCTCATTCCTTATCTCAATTTTGTCTAAATGTGTAGTTACCGCATTATGCCACAACACGTGAATAGATTTGAATATGCAGAAGTTTGAATACACAGAAATGATTTCAGTGAACCTTTTGATCTGTTCCTCACACAAAGCTTTCACACAACTTCAGAAGACTTAGAATATAAAATTATCAAATTAATTTTAAAACATTTTTTATATTTTTTATAAAAAATAAAATGAACTGTACTGTTATTGCGCTATTAAGATATGTTTATGGTTCTTTTTAGAGCTTGACAAACCCTGCTCACGTTATATTTTCAGAGGAAATTCCTCTTATGTTGCAGTCGTAAGGGTTTGGAAAGACACTGGATGAGTAAATGATGGCAGAACTTTCATATCTGGATGCACATTATCTTTAATGATATTGTCTTGTTTATTTGCCTAAGCCATCATTTCCTCCAAAAGCATGGTCGTTGCTCTGTGTATGCCATGCAAATGATGATCTGTCTCATTTTCTTTTGCCTCCCTGCATCTATGCCTTCCTCCTCCCCCACATTCACACACATTCACAAAGTGGACATTCACACTTCACTCCTGGTGGACGTCTGTGATAATTGCCATAAGCCTCCTACTTGCTTTCATTTTCCATTGTTCTCCCTAAAGTCTTTGCTCTGGCTTGTGATAAAGGGATAATCACTTCAAAGCAAACTGCTGAGAGTTTAGCCCTGAGCTGAAAGAGCAGGCAGACAATACAGTCATTGAGAGCAGTTACTGATCACAGCGTTCATCACGCTCTCAGACGCGCTCGCTTTAGCCGCTACAAAACGAATACTCAGCAACTACCAAACGGGAATAATAATAATAATAAAAAAAATTTTTTAAAAGGGCTTTTGCCATTGGCGGTTAACTTTAAAAAAGTACTTATAAAGTGAGCAGAGATTCAATAACTTTAGTTATTAAACATGTTTAGCTGGGTCTGATCAGTAATAAATATAGGGGTGTAGCGATGTCACGATTCGATACATATCACGATACGATATTATTGCGATACTCCGTGACATTTGGTAAAAGGTTAACAAAAAATAAACTGTTGATTAAAATGCTACATTTGATATTACACTGTGTGTGTAAATGAATGGAAACCCAAAGCACAGGACAATAGAGACACCAGAATAAACATATTCATGATTCTGGAACTGAAAACACAGAATTATTTTACATGAATATTCTTTCACTCTTTCACTGACTAGATATATTTAAAATAATGCAGGACACTTTTTACTGGTAACATGTGGCATTATCAGGACCCACAAATATTGCATTATTATACATTATATTCAACATTGCAGTTTAATGTAGTACTGACACTAAAACTCACACAGTAATTGTTATTTTGGGTGAACTATACACATATTGTCACAACCCACGATACATATTATTGCATTTTTGTATTGCGATGACACCCCTACAAGCAATTGCACACAAAGAAAAATAGTTTGCAGTGTTGTCCAACGATATCTATGAATCTCAATGAGCCTGTAAATGGTCCATCCTGGACAATGACTTCCTAAAGTCATTAGAGTTAGAATCGAGCATTAGAGTGTATGTTTCATCTGGACTGTTTCCACTATAGAGAAAACATTCGATTATTGTGAAAGATTGCCCCTGAAGATGAGAGCAAAGCTGTGTTGAAAGTCCTTTGGTCTGAAAATGTGTCCTTTTCTTGATGTTCTGCTTACCATAGTATGACAGCGATGTGTACAGAGCTTCACATCTGCTCTTTAAATTCCTCTCATTTAGCACTAATGCATGTATTTTATAATATCCTGCTCCTTAAAGTGAATGTAGAACATCAAAGGAAGCGCTCGAGCCTTTGAAGTATCATAAGTGGAATCAGTGGAACGTCCTCCCTCACTAGTTCAAAATGCAGGACAAGCTTTTCTGGTAGTTTCACTTTTTTACTTCAGAAGGACTTTTAACTACACTGCTACTGTAAAGTAACCTACTTCAAACTTTTGTGCTGTTTTAACTCACCTCGTCGGGTCTTAAAGGGGTCGTTCACACAAAAATGTCCCGCCATTATGGTGTTCAAAACCTGTTCGCATTTCTTTCTTCTCATGAACATAAAAGAAGATATTTTAATGTCTTTCGTTGTATAGTATTGCATTGTGTCATCCATTTTTCTAAATATATCGTCGTTTGTGGTATAGAAGAAAGGAAAAAAGAAAGTCATAGAGATTTGGAACAACATGATATGATGACTGAATTTTTTAAACCATCCTTTAATCTTTAACATTAACTTTAATATTCAATGTATATGTCTGCATTAGAGTTTTTCTATTTGACTTTTCTATTTTGACTAAACATGTCTGCTTGACAAAAACAATCATTGCTTTCCATTAAAAAAAGAAACCAAGACTGGAGCAATATGAACATGAGTAAAGGATGATTATATTCTTATTCTGTGGGTGAATTATTATCTTCTAGTCTTTAACTAGTCAGAAACAGCACTTTTGAAAAGAATTGGTTTTGCGCTTTTCTGTCACATCGTCAAATTGTACTCCAAATGAATTCACCATGTATTCTTTCGATTTATAAAATTTGTCAATTAATGTCTGTGGTTAAGAGACTTTGAACCTGAAGATATACCATTTGGTTAACAGGCTATCATTTAAACAAACACAACGCAGCATTAATTCACATTTGAGGTGTGACTGTGTCTTTTATGTTGTAGAAAGATAACCACCGGCTTTGCTTTACTCATACATCGAAAAATTCAGTGAAAATTGCTTTTATAAAAACCCAAAGGATATTCCAAATGGATCAGCTCTATTATGCGTGAATACATACATATGTAATACATATATTATAAATACATATATGAATTAAAATTTTAGAGCTGTACATACAGTACATAATGCACAAATATGTACATAAGTCTGTTTCAGATGTTATTATTATTTAGACATTATTTAGACATTATTATTATTATTTTTTTGTTTTTGTTCTTTCCTTAGTCTCATTTAAATGTCTGTTCTTATGTCATTTATGTATGCATATATGTGTATGCATGTACCAAGAGCTCCAGTAAAAACCACAACAAATGTGACCCTGGATCACAAAACCAGTCACAATTAGCACGGGTATATTTGTAGCAATAGCCAACAATGTTCTTTTATGCCAAAAATCATTAGGATATTAAGTAAAGATCATGTTCCCATGAAGATATTTTGTAAATTTCCTACCGTAAATACATAGAAAAATAATTTTGGTGAGTGGACGCAGCAAAATCGTGAACATAAATGCACAACTTTAAAGAAGATTTTCTCAATGTTTAGATTTATTTTGCACCCTCAGATTCCAGATTTTCAAATAGTACGGCCAAATATTGTATTATTCTAACAAACCATACATCAATGGAAAGCTTATTTGTTCATCATTCAGATTATGTATAAATCTCAAATTCAAAAAATTGACCCTTGTGACTGGTTTTGTGGTCCAGGGTCACAAATTCCTCGTGTGTTTGCGAAGAAACATATGGTAACGAATGGGTTAAATGTGCATATGGTAACGAATGGGTTAAATGTGCATATGGTAACGAATGGGTTAACTGTGCATATGGTAACGAAGGAGTTAACTGTGAGTCCTCAGAGGGGAAAAGCGGCCTGTGTCTTTAAAGTTTCTGTAGCAACAGCAGGATCACTTACTCCTGACGCTCCACAGCTCGAGGGGAGTCGGCTCAAGATCTCTGCGCTTTGATAAGGTCCTCGCGCCTCGGTTGAAACTTTCCCCTCACGGACTTTAGCGAACGGGCACTTTCAGCGACCCATTGAGCGCATTCGGGTTATATGCATCGATAATAACAAATAAGTGCGTTTAGACATTTTTTTGGAGCGAGCTGTGTGGTTTTAAAGCGGGAAGGAGAGGAATAGTGTTGTATGTATCTGTCGGGACCGTGCGGTCGGCTGCGCGCTTTGATGTCCGCTCTTAAACCCTGAGCTCAGTCCACACTGGAATAAGAGACCAGAGCGCATTCAAACACACACACTATACAGGGATCTAGTGTGCTCTTTACTGGAGGAAGTGTACGCTGGAAAACCTCAAATCTGCGTTTGACACTTAACAACATCAGAGGACAAGAGGACTGCGCGCATTTGGATATATATTGTGGATTATATTTGTTCTGTTGGTGGAAAACTGGGACTTTTGGGGACTGAACTCATGGATGGATGGTGAGTTCGAGCAGTGTGTGTGTGTGTGTGTGTGTGTGTGTGTGTTCTCCCAGCGCTGGCCCCATGCTATTGCTTTGATGTGCTGTTTACCGACTTTGAAGTCATGTGTCGCTGTGAAATAAAGTATTTCTGATCGACACTGCGCTAAAGCGCGTGTCTTGGGTTCGTGTTTTTATTGTGTTGTTTTGACGTTAGATTAGAGTGTTTAAAGTGTATTCATGGTGGTGTTATGGGACTTCACCCCCAGTGATCTCACACTTTTGTTTTTCTTGATGGGTTTGAAGTTGAATGCAGCATGTTTTTGTTTTATTTCTCATGGATTGGATTTTCGACCTCTCTTTATATCCGTAAGGAAATTTCCGCGGTTTGTTTAATCCTTTAAAACTGAACGAATAGTTTAGAGACGCGTCTAAATGTGTTTTTAAAGACTCTTCTGTATGTGTTTCGGTGCAGTTGTATATTAAATGATGCATTTTATAGCCTTTTTCATTGAAAGAGTAGCTTTGTACTATGCTATTATTTTTGTTTTTTTATTATAATTTTAAGTAGTTTTATATGCAATTATACCTTCTTCAAGAGCAGTCATTCTGAACTCGTATTGATAATGCAAGTTTCTGTACTATACACTGTAAGTAGGCTAAGCATGCTATTGATTAAATGGGTTCACGTTATTTTGCGCTTCATTGCGATTCGGTTTCAGCGTCGAAATTTACGCTATATTTATCTCAACGACAATTAAACATTGTGAACGGTAAAGTGAAATGCGGTTTTCTTATGCCGCCGTTTAAAGCTTTGAGTTCTGAGCTTCTTGATTGAGTTTAGACCGTTGTAGATTTTATTTTCTTCATACAACTGAGAATGAGATGTTTGATCGGTTTAGTTTTGTTAAAAATTGCCAAACTGATCTGCTAGGCTCAGTTTTCTTTGAAGTTTTTCTCGTTTCATCGCGACGAGGTGATTCAGACCGGGCTTAAATGAGAAAAAAAAAAAAAGTATTGTAACCCGGTACGAAAATATTTTATGATCTCATTTAAAAAAAAAAAGTTATAGATATCTCATATCTTGCCTGAATTGAATTTAAACCAGGTCGCTTTGATTGCATTCGACGAAGCCGATTGTACACCGCAAGTGCGCACAATGTAGATATGTGTGTCTGAAGTGACTCTTTTGAAGTTTTGGGGCGGATCTGGTTTTGATGAGATCAATACTTTGTGTTTCAGAGAGAAGCACCCCTGCTGATTTAAGAGAGAGAGGAGATTACAGCTGAGCTTCACACTGAAGGCTTTGCTGCTGGAGCTGCAAGAGCCATGAATAGGACACTAACAGATCCTATGGTCACTAGCTTCAGAGAAGATGACCCACGTCCACCGGTCCCAGGGGAAGAGGGTGAGACGACATGCCACCATCCCAGCAAACTGGCCATGATGAGACCGAAGGATCCTGTGAAAACCATTATGGCTGATCCTCGCTGTTCAACAACCAGGAGGGATGAGGATGGACTTGGGGAACCGGAGGGCAGTGCATCACCGGACTCCCCTCTTGCCCGGTGGACCAAATCTTTGCACTTCCTTCTTGGGGACCAGGACGGTGCTCAACTTTTCCGGGCATACCTTGAACGTGAGAAATGTGAGGACACTTTAGATTTTTGGTTCGCCTGCAATGGTTTCAGGCAAATGGACCTCAAGGATACCAAAACGCACAGAGTTGCCAAAGCCATTTACAAGCGGTATATTGAGAACAACAGCGTTGTGGCCAAGCAGCTTAAACCTGCCACTAAGACCTTTATTAGGGATAATATTAAGCGTCAGCAGATTGACTCTGCAATGTTTGATCAGGCTCAATTGGAGATCCAGACGGCTATGGAGGAGAATGCCTATCAGATGTTCCTGACCTCAGACATATACCTTGAGTATGTCAGAACCGGATGCGAGAACCCAAGTCATGTGAATCCCAACGGACTAGGAGGCCTAAAACTGGTATGCGGATACTTGCCGATGCCGACTCTGAATGAAGAGGAAGAATGGAGTTGTAATGACTTTAAAGCCAAAGCTTTGGCCACTGTAGTGGGTCTGTCTGCCAAAGCGCTACGGTCACCACCTTCCCTTCTTGCAGCGGAAGCATTAGAGAAAAGCTACAGGTAAGACATCAAAAAATCCCTTTTTTTGACTATATGATACCACTATAAATTTATAATCCTGCAAAGTTGCTTCTGCTTGGTACTGCTTCGTGTATCATGCAGCCTAGTGATTAAAGACCCAGTGTTGTAACTGTTGTGGGTTGAAACATCACAAAGATTGTTTGATCCATGAGCCATCGCTGTCCTTGAGGCAGGCACTAACTCTTAGGTTACTCCAGAAGGATAAATTCGCTCTGTGAGTGTAAGGCAAGTCGCTTCAAATACATTTATAAGGTTAATGATGACAAACGAATAAATTGGTAATGAGTTTTAAGCGTATTTTATGTAGCTATTGCACTGAATTCTTGCTTTAAACATGAGAGGCCCTTTCTCGCAAGTTTGGAGCGGTTTGCTCTCACCTGGCTTGCATTACGCAGAGAGAGAGAGAAGGGAAAAAAAACATCAATAGAGCAGCTCTTCCTTTCATGTAAATATTGTCTTGCACCAGGCCCTCTGCTGGCTCCACACAGTTTCCTCTGCTTTGAAATTCTTCCGCCGTTAGAGGATCATCTTCAAGGATCAAGGCTAGTTCACAATGCAAAATTGGTTTCAGCCGTCAAATAGATAAAACAAGTGGCACACATAAAAAAATGTCCCTGCTTCAAAAATGAAACTGTTGTATTATGAACAAAAAAAAAAGTACCCAACTTGCTTATTTTGATTTACATAGTCTCTGTTATTATACTATCTAATGTGTGTTTGACACCTTTAGATGTCTTGACGAGCTGTTGGTTTGGTTGTTCAAAGACTTATATAGTCTGGGTTTAACAAAACACCAGGGGAAATCTGGTTTGATGAATTAATACCTGTCACAGCACTTGAGGTTGTAAATGAGGTGACCCATCAAGGTGTGGTGCCAGACAAATGTTTATCTGTCTCAAAGACAGCCCATTGGGAGGGTGATCTTGAAGAAGGTGACAGAATGTTTCATCTCTGCTTATCTTTGTCTGGTTGTTTATGTAGGAGATGATTAAGAACCAGACGAGAGTAAGCAAAGTCTCTTTCTTTTTTTTGATGTTATTCCCTGATTTCTTTTTGAAGAATGCTCCTTGAGCAGCCTGTTTTTCCTCTCTCTCGGGGCACTTTTTTTTGTTCATCTGAAGCATGTGGAACTTATTTCTCTCTCTCCCTCTCTCTCTCTCTTTCTGTGTTTCTGAATCGAGTTATTCACAAAACAACACGCAGCAGCGGTTCCTCTGTGAGTCACAGAGACCGTGGCCTTCATCTCCTCCGTTTCTTATTTACCACCGTTCTCCTCTGATTTTCAACTGCCTCTCTTCGCACTTTTATCTAGGAAAAAAAACCCGACGGATGGAGAATAAGCACACTTTTTGAGCGAGCGGAAAAGAAGGACAGAGGGGGGCGAGGCACCTCATGAAAGAAAGCATGAATGAGGGGGTGAGCGAGGGAAGAATGTGAACCCAGCTGTGCTAAATACCTGACTCTGAGCGAGAGCTTCCAAAGGTCAGGTTTGAGTTGGGGCCGTAGGCTATAGTCCTGCTGGGTCTCCCCTCACAGCGCTGCTGGCAGTAGGCATTCTCATAAAGAGGAGGCCCTCCTTCCCCCTTCTTCTCTTCTTTCTTTCCGCTCTCTCATGTTCTTTATTTCCCTCTCTCTCACTCTCTTTTGGTCCGACTCAGGTTCTCTACCTCCTCCTCCTCCTATTCCAGTGGAGCAGGAATGTGTCACAGCAGGAGAGAGGGGTAGAGAGAGAGAGAGAGAGAGAGAGAGAGAGCGAGAGATTGGGAGGGTTGGGTATGTGGAGGAGGTGCCCTTGCAGAGGAAACAGCACAAGAGAAGGAATGACATGAAACGGGAAAGTTTGGAAGGGGGAGGTAAAGTGAGGAACGGGGTGCCTGGCCCAGACAAAAGGCCCCAGATATGCTCCACTGAGGGGAAGTGGCATTGGCAATTCACACAGATGTGCTGCTCACTTAACTTTCCCCCTGATCAGCCCTCACCGGGCTGCCCCAGGGGGGAGGTGGGGCAAGAGAGATGAAAGGGAAGAGAAGAGAACCCCCCCCAACACCAAGAAAAAAAACTAGTAAAAATAGCTGGACCGTTTCACAAACATAAGGGAGGCCATGGTGGAAGCTTGTTGCACTGTTTTTTTTTTGTTGTTGCACTAAATGGCAAAACTAATATTTGGATGATATCGTAACATTTTTATTCATTTATGTAACTGATGTTTTTAATCCTCATAGTTAAGGCCAGAATCATAGTCTACACTTTCTAGCTTTACTATTGTGGTAACAAGCCTCAGTTGTCAAGATGGCAAACAGGTTACCTTCAGATGTCTGTCCCATTAACTGGATTTCCCACTGATGTTTTAATCCACATCATCAAGTCACCTTGATATAGTGCTTTTTTTTTACAATACAGATTGTTTCCAAGCAGCTTTACAGAGATAACAGGAAAATAATGCAACAAAGTTTGTTTCCAGAAGAAAACATCGTCACTGTCCATCTTAAGGAAGCTATAATCATAGTCTATGCAAGTGCTTAACATAGTTTCTTGGTATGGTGGTAACAAGCCTCAGTTGTGGAGATGGCAAACAGGTTACCTTCAGATGTCTGTCCCATTTACCTGATGCGTCACCTTTTTTAAGGTGGCAAAAGTTAGTCAAGCTGTTTATAGCTAGCTAAGTTCCCCTTCAAACTGTTGCTCTGCCATGACAGTGATTTTCCTGAAAAAGAAAACTGTCAGTTTTATGCTATTAGCCACTGTAGTTCCCTTTGTGGCAAGGCTGAGAGTGGAGCTGGACACATTTCGGAAAGCAATACACTTTTGAACCTTATAGGTTCAGTCCCTTCTTAGTAACCTGAGGATAACTGTCTTGCTCAGTTGTGAATTCATGAATTAACCAAGCAACCTTCCAGTTACCAGCCTTGAGTTTAACAACTGCTCCATCCTTTCAACTAAAAACCAAAATATTTGTTTTGTCCCTGTAGGTCCTACAGACGCAATGACCCTGGAAATCACTATCGTGTTACGGCCGGTTATAGTTTTGCCCCTGCCACCAGTGCCAATGACAGTGAGGTCTCCAGTGATGCCCTGACAGATGACTCTATGTCTATGACAGACAGTAGTGTGTAAGTGTGTACATGTCTCATATTAACCAGAGTAATAAGAAATTGTGTCTTTCTAAAACACTCTTTCTATATTTGCCTTTCACATAAGCTGTTTCATAACATAAGCTGCCTATCTAGATAGACAAATTTGAATGATGCCTAAAAATTACAACTTGGAAAGATTCATAGTACAGTGTATCTTTAGCATGTGGTCAAAGACTAACATCTCTCTCGGGCTGTTAGCAGACATTGGGTTTAAGTATTTAGTTGTTTAGTCATGGTAATGAGATGGTACACATTCAGGTGATACATTGACATTTAAATGTGTTTATGAGATGTTTTTAATGCATTGCTGGAGTCTGGAGGGGCTTGGAGTGGACCCAAGAGTAGATAGAGATAATGTGCTTCCTCTATCCGTTAATTAAAGCTAATGTTTGCAAATTCTTCAACAGGAAATGATACTGGCTAGTTTGTCCTCCTTTTTTGCTCATGTTCTTTTCCTATATAGCTTTGATCTTCAAGGGCTTTCTTTTCAGACTTTGCACAACATAGTCACCAAAGACAGTCATTATTTATTGGTTTTGCCATTGTCCCAGGGAAAAATGGAGGGGTGGGGGGGTAACTCGCCATGTGGACTATAAGACACTCATCGAGGTGCTTTGGCAGTAAATTAAAGGAATCTCAACTCGCAGGGAGGTTTGGTATGAGCCCACCACGGCTGGAACGGAGGGATTCAGTGTCAGCTAGGCCTTTGAGAGGTTAGCCATTTCTGGAGCACAAGAGCAGGTCACCTGGGATTAGGGTGTTTGGGACCCCCATCCCCCAGACGCTCACGTACGCCACCCATTCAACCCCACCTCAGCCTGAAAGCAGCCCTCCCCCTCTGTGTTTGCAGCAGAGGCAATTGTGCGAGTGCATAGCTAAGTGCAGAGAGTGAGAAATAAAGTGCATGCTGGATGAAAGGCTTAACTGAATCGCTTTCAGCCCATTGTTAGGCCCCGGGAGCTTAGAGGGATAAGAGGGTGGCTGGCTGCTTTGAAAATTACTTGCACAAGTGAATAGGAGATTCCCATAAAGCACAGCCAGCCTGTGACACCCCAAAGCTCTGAACAGAGAAAGTGTCTGTGGACAGTGGGCTGATTGAACCAAAGATTAATATTTTGATAGGTGCAACCATTCAGCACTTTTTTAAAACGAAATGTGCAACAGCTTTCTTGGGTGACTCGTCCTCATGCTCAAATCAAATCTTCTCCTATTTGGAGTATAGTAGAAACTGCAGTATAGTACTTACAAGTTTACAACATCAATTCAAATGAATCAGTGAAAAAAAAGTTTATCAAACATTTACTTGTTCTGAAAACAAATTTTTTACAAACTAACACTAGTTAAGAATTTGGTTTTATTTACATGCTCCTGTCCAATGATTTTACCCATATTTAGCCATTGCATTTCTTATTTTATTTTTTGTTTTTATTTGTTCCACTTTGAAGTAGCATGAGTGCGGTGGGAAAAACAGCCTCTGTGTTCTTTATTTGGAGGCTGATTTGATTGGAATAGCTGCGTTTTTATTTGAGTTAAAAGGCACAGCGTTAAATCAGAATCTGAATTCCAGATAAAGGGAGGGAGGGAGCGAGGGAGGGGAGGAGAAGTGGGGGAAATTTTGCTTATATCTTATTTATGGATTTACTTGGACGCTAGGGAATGCCGCTGCGCCGACTTCAAACATTACCTTATCTTACAAACCAGCCTTTTGATGTGCGCAAGATCAGAGGCTGACTGCCGAGCGCTTGCCAAATGAAGATTGGAGCGACGGCTTTATGCGCATGACTGTGAGCTTTCAAAGACGTGCTGGAAACTGCATTTGGGCTAGGTCATACACTTCAGAGTCAGAACAGAGCAAAGGAAACTGGCCTGGCTATAAAAAAAAGCAATGCGAAGGATGAGAAAGATGTCTGGATTTAGAGGCAAGAAAGGGCAAGATTGAAGAGGTGGAGGTTTAGGAACATTCTGCCATGGATTAGATGGATTTGGAGTGTTTATCGAAACATGAGACGTCTTTTTATTGTTATTGGTAACGTCATATTGATGTCGGTAGCTGTGCGTTGGCATTAGTAGCAACACAGTAGTGACCCCGGGTGTCTGTGCTTGGGCAAGAGTTTGCACAGAGTGAGAGTGCACTGTTTTCTGGGCCATTATTTCTTATCTGTTTGTATTTGAGTTTCTTTGAAACACTCTATTGGTGCTAAAGATGTTTGTGTAGCATGTGTATGTTTGTGTATGAGTATGGGCAGTGAATAACCTTCATCGTTCTCTATGTGTCCTGATAGAGATGCCATCCCTCCTTACAAGCTGGGAAGTAAAAAACAAATACAGCGAGAGATGCAGCGCAACATGAGGATGAACGGCCAAGTGTCTCTACCTCCGTTCCCTGTAAGTGTCCTTGCCATTCTTCTGAACTACACACACACAACTCCAACATCACCCCCAATTAAAAAGCATTACCCTCTCATGGTTGTGGACCGTTCGTGTTGTTGTGCTCTTTCTCGGATAATGACTCTTAATAAACTGCCACGCCGCACTAAATGAGTCTGTTTTATCCTGAGGCACCAAAATCAACTGTCTCTCTCTGAGAGCGCTTTGATCAGCGGATGAATGGGGCTGACTTCAAGGGAAGTGACAACTTCCAACTGAGCTGCACCCTTTCTAGTCCTCCAACAAGCACCCTCCATCCCCCTCTCCCTCGTTTCCTCCCTGTCTCCCTGAAAGCAGAAAAAAAGAGAGGGTCAATTTATGTTTGGAGAGAGGGTTTGGAAAGACAAACTTGTTAATCAAGTCAAACAAACCCGTATCCACCCTCCCCATGCCTCCTCATCCTTTCTTACTCTCCTTTTTGTTTCTTTTTTCCTCTTCCCCGTCACTTTGGTCACTCTTTGTGCACTTGTACTCCCATACATGCAATTTCAAGCTCTGAGTTGGAAAAACTTCCCATTTTCTGTGTTGTCTCTCTCTCTTTCCTTCCATCCCTTTTTTCTATCTTGTAATATTTCCCTTCTGATTTGGTGCTGACTGGCTGCCTCTCCCGGGATGTTACGTTTAGGCAGCAGGGGCCTAGAGTTGCTGCAATTCTCACCAGCAACTCGTCTTCCTTTCTTCTCTCTTTCGTCTTTCCCTTCGTCTTTCCCTTCATCTCCACAAAGAGATGGAAAGAGGAAGCCAAATCAAGAAAGGCAGGGCGCAAAATAATAATAAAAATAATAAGAAAGTGATTGAAAATCCTTGTGTGAGACACACACACATGGGGAAGGAGGATAATGTGGCTACTGTAGCTCAAAGGTGCCCGCTGTCGTTGGGGGGGAATAAATTACCTCGGCGCTTCTGATCTCCCACCGCTTGACTCCTCTAGTGGCGGCACACATCTCACCATCTTACTTTCTCTTCTTTTAATCCCCCCTCTTTCCTTTTTTCTTTGCCTCCCTCCTTTTTCCCCCTGTCGATATGTGACTTTTATTGCTAGATGTAAAGCCAGTGTCCCTGCCGCCCCTGGTGAGCGTTTGATATTTGACGAGGGCTCTTTGAAGCTGCCTCACTTCACAGGCCGGGCTGATGGCTTGGTTGCACTACAGAGGGAACAAGCCGAGGCTCCTTAGAGCGTGACCAACTGCTCATGCCGGCAGCGGCCCATGCCAGTGGTGTGGGGCATGTGTCTGTGTTTGTGTGTGCATTGGATGGGCAGTGGACTTATGCAGGGAGGGCAGCTGTAGAAATCAACCCCTCCTGTCCTGTCTGGTCTTCTTGCTAATCTGTATCTCTCTCTCTGGTTGTGCAGAGGACGCGGCGGCCACCTAAGGAGATGACTCCCGTGGAGCCAGCAGCATTTGCAGCACAGTTGATAGCCAGACTGGAGCGTCTGAAGCGGGAACAGGAAACCATGAGCTCCCTGGAGGAGAGACTTCAACAGATTCAGGAGGTTTGTCTTGCTGCAATTCTCTGGAAATGTTGTCACTATGTCCAATAGTTAAACAGTTAAAGAGTTGAGTTCTGTTTCCTTAAACCAGTGGTCTCAAACTCAATTCCATACAGTTTTGCTCCAACCCTAATCAAACACACCTGATACAGCTAATCAAGGTCTTCAGGATTACTAGAAACTTCCTTGCAGGTGTGAGTTTGAGCTGGTTGCAGCTAAACTCAACCCTCCAAGAATTGAGTTTGAGACCACTGCCTTAAACAATTCCCCTAAATGGCTGTTTGCAAGTATTTCTTTTTAAAATCGCGTTTCTGTGTGCACTTATAGGAGGAGGAGCGGGATGAATCCGAGGTGTCTGGAAGCAGTGCATCCCACTCGTTGCCTTTGCTCCCTCCTGGCTCTTACGAGGAGGACCCCCAGGCCATCCTGGACGAGCACCTTTCCCGCGTCCTCAAGACTCCTGGCTGTCAGTCTCCGGGAATGCTTCGGCATTCCCCACGCTCCCGCTCTCCTGAACAGCGCCCACTCCCTCGGGGAGGTCCCAGCACCAGGTCGCAGTCTGGCTCTGTGAATGGACACGTGCCAGCCAAGAATTTCATCTCCAGACAGTCAACCAAGCACATCCATCACCACTACATCCATCACCACGCTGGGCCCAAAAGCAAGGAGCAGATCGAGGCGGAGGCGACCCAGCGGGTGCAGTGCCTGTGCCATGGGTCTTCAGATTGCTGTTCTGCCCCTTACATTCGCAGTCGGAGTCTGGGCCGAGACCAGTGTGGCAGCCCTTCAGAAGTGGCCTTGGGGTATACTACAACTTTTTTTCTTTACATGCGTTTTCTTTTTAATTGTGGCATCCTGGTGTCAATAGATAGAACTTTTTTTCAACTTCATTTATTTTCTTGCTGCTAGGCATTGCAGTTCTTTATCCAAGCGTTTGTGTAAATCTGGAGAGGAGGTGAACACGGAAGGGTTGGAGAACAGTCTCCTTCAGTTGCCAGCTGACAGTACAGACCGCTCTCAAAATGTTTGGCAGTGGATCCTGGAGAGCGACCGACAGACGAAGCACAAGCCCCACAGGTCTGTCTTGCAACTATTGTCATGTCTATGTTGTAACTTTTTTTCTTGTGCATGCGCCTTTTACTACTACCAATGTTTAGTTAGGATAAGGGAGTAATAGGGGTGTAACGATACCGTCATGTCCGTACATATCACGATATTGAACTCGATACGATATTATTGTGATACTCCAAGACATTTGTTAAAGGTTAACAAAAAATAAACTGTTGATTAAAATGCTAAATTTGATATTACATTGGGGGTGTAAATAAATAGGCTTGGACTTGGTGCTGGGATACCAATGCACAGGACAATTGTGACACCAAAATATTCCTGTTTCTGAAACTGAAAATACAGATTTATTTTAGATGAATATGCTTGCACTCTGTCAATGTCTAAATATATTTAAAATAATGTAGGACACTTTTTACTGGTGACCTCAGATATTTGGCATTATCAGGACCCACAAATATTCCCCCATTGCATTATTATACATTATATTCAACATATATATATATATATATATATATATATATATATATATATATATATATATATATATATATATATATATATATATATATATATATATATATATGTATAGCCGTTTATTGTAGTACTGACACTAAAATTCTGAAAACTTGATTTTATTTTCCTCACAGAAATTTTATTTTGGGTGAACAATACATATTGTCACTATCCATGATACATATTGTTGCATTTTTGTTTTGCGATATATTGTGACACAATATATTGTTACACCCTTTAGGGAGTAAGCATTCTCTTTTCGTTACTGTATTGAGCAATAATTTTGAAGATAGAGGTTTACCATCTGGCCTCTGCTCACCTTGATTCCATTGAGTCTTTGTGCCATTTACTTACACAGTGAAATTGTCTATTGTTGCAGCACTCAAAATATAAAGAAGTTGCACTGTTTGGATTCCCCACGCACACACACCTGGGGAGGTGGTGGAAGCAGTGGGCATCTCCGTGCCCATCAGCCCGCACACCCCTTCGTTCAGGACCCTGCCATGCCACCTCTACCCCCTCCCAACACCCTCGCACAGCTGGAAGAGGCCCGTAGACGCCTGGAGGAAGTTTCCAAACCCTCTAAACAGAGGTATGAGATCCAGTCTACACCTTCTTTTTTTAACACTTTGTATGCATTTTCTTTCTAAAAACTCTTGATTGATGTTAATATTGATTATATGTGTTCCACTTCACAGGCATTCAACATCAAGCCTTCAGAGAGACAAGAGTCACCCAGTGCCTGTTCAAAATGCCAGTTCAGTGCTTCAAACGGATGAGTACGTATCTCCCAATTGCCATCCTCCTGCACACTATAATTCATTGTTCAATGATGAATGAAACACACAGATGCATGCAGCGTGACAGTCCTCAAATCCTTTGCAGCCATTAGTCTTTCCCCTCTTTCAAAAACATCTGGTTGTTCTTCCTCTTTGTTTCTGGGCCTGGCTAGTTTTTAAAGTGTGGAGCTTTGACCACCTGATGGCAAAACCCTTTTTCATTTTTAATTGGCTGACCTTCTGTCACAGTCTAAGGCTGGGATGCACTTTCTGATGTAGCACTGCGATGTGGGGAAAGGGGCCAATGTAGGGCATAATTGATCTAATTTTGGCCATCATTCTCTTTTATTCAACTCTGACAGCATCACTTTGTTAAACTCAAAGTTTTGCATTTTAATCAACTATTGAGAAAACTATTTACTAAATCACTGTTCTGTTTTTTTTTTCCGTGTGTGTTGTGTGTGTGCTTAACCTAGCTAAATATTAACCTAGTCATGAACTAATATTTAAAACAATCTTGAAGTTTGATAATTAGGGTTTAGAGTTCAAGTCATTAATCCTATATGAGCAATAGTAACAGTGATTCTTGCCTTAGCAAACCCCACCTTGTTCTAGCTAACATTTTACTCTCCTGTGATTTATCTTTACAATTGTTTTCATCTCCGTTTGTCTTTACAGACCAAAAGATCTCAAGAAGATGTCAGGTTGCAACAGTAGTTTGGGCTCCGAGACAGTGGTCACGTACTTCTTTTGCGGTGAGGAAATCCCGTACCGCAGAATGATGAAAACACACAGCCTCACACTTGGACACTTCAAGGAACAACTACGGAAAAAAGGCAACTACAGGTAAACTCTCAATTCCATTTCCAACTAGATAAATTATGTTTGGTGGTTGTTGATATTAAGGCTGCTGAAGACTTTGAATTTGTATACATTCGTTTTGCAATCGGCTGACCCAAAAAATATTCTTGCACGGTATTTGTTGATGTGTTTTGACACTGGTTGTGTTGGTCTCTGCAAGACTACGATGTTTACTGTAAACATGCACATTAGCAGCAAGTATGGAGTTAAGACGACAGGAAAGAGAGAGGGGTGGTTGCACAGAGAAAGAAAGAATGAGGGAATTTTAACTGTAGCCGTTTGGTCACATCTGGTATTGATTTCATCTTAAGGCACATTTAATAAGCAGCTCTTTGAAGCCCAGGCCTTTCATTTGATGCACAAAGACTCGCACACATTTTTCAACAATTGTATCAAGCTATGTTGCTCTCATACCTTTGTGTGTGTGTTTACATAAGACTTTTTTTTTTTTTTAACGATTACTTCTCATTTATATCAAAGGCTCTCTTTGTTTTGCCCTTTTTATTTGAATGGGCTATTGTCGGATGGCCGCTGATGGTTTTCCTTGTGCATGTTGTCTCCATAAAAGCCCATTTAAGCACACCGGATCAATTGAGGAACTTTTGCTGGTAACTACGCTGGTTATAGCTTTTAAATTGCCCTTGACCAAAATCTTTAATGTGCCATGTTGAACATGCGGTTGCAGGGTTATCCATCTAGATAACCCTAGTTCATCAACTCTGTTTAAAATAGTTTGTCCGAGGCCTGTATTCTATATGAATTTTGAAAAATTCCCAATGTTAAGCACCCCTCTCTGACCATGCACATTTTCAAGGAAAAGGGAATTCAAAGCTGAAGTTTTTAATCGCAGAAAATGTGTGGAGTCGGGTCATTTCAACATGGCAGAAATTCAACAAAGAACAGTACTGCCAGAGTTGCCAGACGATATTGGTGCCAGATGTTGCGAAGAGAAAATCTTGCCATATAAAACATGCTCCAATGGAAAGACTTCTTTCTCTTTTTCTTTCTTCTTCTCCCTCACTCTTTTTTTTTTTCAAACAAATAAGAGCCATGCTGCCCTTTTGAAGATTTTGCGGAGGAGGATATAGCTTATTCTCCAGAAATAAGGATGTAATTATGTGCCATGTTGCAAGTATTCTAGCTTGTCCCTCATTTATGAAGTTAAGCTTGGGCAGTGGGAAAACAATGGATTGTTTCCGACATATTGAAAGAAGAAAAGAAACTTTGTTCTCGTTGCTTGTTGTTTTGAGTCATGGTTATTCCTGTGTGTGTTTTATGTGAACTGTTTCTATGACTTGGTGGTGTTTGCTTGTAAAAACCTAGCATGAACCGCAGCGCAATTTAGTAAGAGGGGGCATTTTCCATTACAAAGCCAATTACTGAGGCAAACCACACCACTCCCTCCCCTCCCACTGTTTTCTCTTCCTTCTAGAGGAGGTGGAGATCATTAGTGCATCAGAGGTGGAGGGAAAGGGACAAATCGGACAATAGAAATGAGGCAAAGAGGCTATCCATCAAGGTCAAACACTAGATTAAGCTCAGACTCGTCCCCATCACAATGTGGTAATGAAAAAAGTTAGTGTAGACTCCTCGGCACCCAAAAATGTCAACCCTTGTGAAAGATCCTCATCATTTGCTCACAGAGCTCCCAATTAGACACAAGAAGCCTGATGGTAGATTGGTGGTGGTGCTTAACAGACCCTATCATTTAGCCTAAAGCAACTCTTTGTCCCCCAAATACTAGAGTGCAATGCAGGATAGCATTAGTGTCTGATATGGATATTTGGTTTCACTTTAACTGTTTGATGGTCCCTTTAGCACATTCTGTTGACTGTGAGTAACATTGCACCTACATGTCTACTAACTCTCATTAGAGTGTTAGTAGAGTGTTAGTAGAGTGTTAGTGTTAGTAGAGTGTTAGTAGAGTGTTAGTAGAGTGTTAGTAGAGTGTTAGTAGAGTGTTAGTAGAGTGTTAGTAGAGTGTTAGTAGAGTGTTAGTAGAGTGTTAGTAGAGTGTCAGTAGAGTGTTAGTAGAGTGTCAGTAGAGTGTTAGTAGAGTGTCAGTAGAGTGTTAGTAGAGTGTCAGTAGAGTATTTGAGTGTCAGTAGAGTATTTGAGTGTCAGTAGAGTATTTGAGTGTCAGTAGAGTATTTGAGTGTCAGTAGAGTATTTGAGTGTCAGTAGAGTGTCAGTAGAGTATTTGAGTGTCAGTAGAGTATTTGAGTGTCAGTAGAGTATTTGAGTGTCAGTAGAGTATTTGAGTGGTAGTAGAGTATTTGAGTGGTAGTAGAGTATTTGAGTGTCAGTAGAGTATTTGAGTGTCAGTAGAGTATTTGAGTGGTAGTAGAGTATTTGAGTGTCAGTAGAGTATTTGAGTGTCAGTAGAGTATTTGAGTGTCAGTAGAGTATTTGAGTGTCAGTAGAGTGTCAGAAGTGTCAGTAGAGTGTTAGGGTTAGAATAAGTTCACATGTAGTTGCAAAGTTACTTATAGTCAATCGAATGTTCAAAAGGGACCATCAAAATAAAGTGTTCCCGGATATTTAAAGTCAACATGAATTGGGCCATAGGCTTGATACTCAGATGTCTGTTGTTTTCTGGAATGGAAGAATTCCTTTTGACCTTTATAGAGATCTATATGTTTTGGAATGCCATCAGCAGTTTGTTGATCATACATTTTCTCTGTTTCAGGTACTACTTCAAGAAGGCCAGTGATGAGTTTGAATGTGGTGCTGTGTTTGAGGAGGTCTGGGACGACTGCACAGTTCTGCCCATGTATGAGGGCAAAATCCTCGGCAAAGTGGAGAGAATGGACTAGATGAACATGACAGCCCACATGTGGACTTACCCAGCACTCAAGACTAACTTGAAGAGCAGAAAATAGACGTTTTATGAAGCTTAAGAAGTTTAGACGTTTGGCGTACCAAGCTATTGAAGGAATACTAGCCTATGAAGTACAGAGGGATCTGAACCAGCAATGCATCGTGAGAAATTGTTCCTTTGCTTTGGAAAACTAAAAGAGATGTTATTATGACCAATGAAGATGCAGTCAAACCACTTGCTTGTTTGGACTACAACATGCCAACATTGGTGTGTTACCTTACTATGAACTGCTGACCAGCATTTGTGATAATTATAAATGTGTATACATGTGTTGAATGCGAGAATGTGTGCATGTGTAATACAGAGGTGCTCATATGTACACAAAGTTATAATATGCTTCTGTCACAAGTTAAAGACTTTATTGCTATTTATTAAACTGTCATTCCCCTCATACCTGTGTTCAGATGATGGACAAGCTGCTTATTTGATTGGGAGATCTTTCCAATGTTATACATGCATGGACGGATGTCTAGAGTCACGTCACCTTAACTCAAAAGACTGTACCAGGAATTTTCTCAATCTTGCCAATGAGAACGAACCTCTCCAAACCTCTCTGCTGATTGGGTGGACATTTCTACCTTTAACGCCCAGTTAATAGTTGCATCTTTAGTGCCTTTGGTTTAAGGTCCAGACATTGCACAGGAACCAATAGCCTTGTCCTGGAACCTGTTCCAAAACTCTTAAAAAAAAACTTTAAAAAAAACGTAATAGCAAGTCATACTATTTCAGAAAACGTAACTTCAGCATGGTCTGAGAGAGATCTGAGAGAGTGCATGGAAAGGGTTAATGTCCTGTGTAAGCGTTGAATGGAAAGGCCTGGATTGGATAAATTGGCATGAGCGGATAAAAACATGCCATCGCTAGTGTATTATACAGTACCTGTGCCTACATGGATACCATGCTGTGTGCTGCCCTGTTTCAGGGTGTGAATATTCCCTTGCTTTTCTGAGGGGTTTATGTTAAAAATAAGTTTTTTATGCTTTGGATATCTTGTAATCATGACATTACTTTTCAGTGTTTTCCTCCCCGAATTTTGTTTGTGTTCCACTTAAAAAATGTAAATTATGCATTATATAGAGCTTCATTTTAAAAACGACTTGGTACTTTAATTATTGTAATTATGAAGAGATGTAGCCTTTATTAAAAGTTATATTTTTTAAATGAACATCAGCATGTTTGTGTGGTTACCTACTGTGTGTGTGTTTGTTTGAATGATTTTTGCACCTTCACTTGTTCTCATTTGAGTGGTCAGTGTGTGTATTCCCTGGAAATCAGACCCATAAAGAAGCACACACTAAACACACACCACCAGTCAAAAGTTTGCGATCGGTACGATTTTTTAATGTATATAGCTTTAACCTTCTCATGATCTTAAAGTTACACTTGTACTTTTACCAGTTGATCTCCTCCTCACTGTTTTAGACTCCTCTGAGACTAGTTTTAGGGTATCTAGCAGGAAGTTTGGTAAGGACTAGATGAATGATAGCATGAGGATGTCGTAAAGAGACTCCCTGATTGGCTGTTAATCCCATCCATTAAAGTGCGTGCGGGGTTCCTGCCAGTCGGGGGTGCCGCTGTGGCTGTTTGTACACCGCTGAAGGCTTTGTTCATGGATCATTCCCCCCAGCACCTCCATGCTTAATTAAAAGCTCACCCCCTGTCGCTCCTTCCATGAGAAACCAACTCCAATGTGAAGGCCTTTCCCAGAAACCTCCAATGCTTCCCTCGAGCTCAAGAACGGCCCATTATATTATATATATATATATGGTGGGTTTCGTCGCCATTTTGGTGGACATGTTAGTGCCATCTGTTGCCAGAGTTAGTTTTATCTAGCTCCCTTAGATTAGCATTTCAAGTATTCACCATCAGGGTTTGAAATGAACTTTTTAACCAATTTGGCTACTAAACTAGGTTACCGGCCATTCAGAACTTCTACCAGCCAAAGTAAGAGAGAAATGAACCAGATTAACTGCATTACAGTTTAGAGATACAGATATATATACATATGTGAAACTCAAAAAAAATTGAATATCATGCAAGGTTATAATTTTGGTGATTATGGCTTACAGCTTATGAAAACCCCAAATTCGAAATCTCAGAAAGTTAGAATATTGCATGAAATCAATTTTAAAAAAGGATTTTAAATAGGCTACAGAAATGTCGGCCCTCTGAAAAGTATAATCGTGCATATGTATATAGTTATATATACTAAATATATTAGTTTCAGCGTTTAATTTCATACTTTTCTTATTCAAACAAAATCCTTTCATCCAGCATCTCCTCCCTTCCTGACTAGCTTAGCACAAAGACTGGAAGTGAATGGCTCCAGCTAGCGTACTGCTCACAACAAGTGACAAAATTTTCCAACGCATTCTCATCCCAAGGCGTCATATTCTGACACTTTGACAAAGCGTCTAAATCCAACGCCCATGGAACCCTTTAGCGTCAATATAACACGCAGAGAGATGGGTAGGTTTAGGTATGGTGTAGGGTTAGGGTTAGACCGCTAGGAGGCGCCTTCTGACCCATATATTTCGGCGTCTCATATTGACGCTAAAGGGTGCCATGCGCGTTCGATATAGACGCTTTGGCAAAAGCGTCATTATATTACGCCTTGGGATGAGAACGGGCTGAAATTTTCATGTATTAATCACTTTTTTATTGGCAATGTGTGAATGTGTGATGCAATGTGTTAATTTCAAACCCTGTTCACCATAAAGTGGAGGGAGGACATGCTTTTCTCGAGAGCCTCTCCACTCGTGGTCCTGTGAGCGTTGAGTCGGGGCAACTGGGTTTTCCCGGGGCTAATTGCAGGATTAAAATGCCCTTGGAATCACCACTGCTCAGAGACAATGCTACGGCATAATGAAGTACTTCAGACCCCGGTGAGAAATCCCAGCCATATTTGTTCCCATTATCAGCCTTTAATTTGCTCCCTCGTAGAAAATTAATAAATGCAGCAGTAATTTGGCCACTAGAGCCCTGTTTGTACAGCGTGTATTAGCGTAGCGATAGGTGGAGTGCTAAGTGTCTTGCGGGAGAGTGTTTTTTCTTTGACAAATAAAGCCTGGCAGAGATCAGAGCACGCATGACCCTCGACTTGTCACTTCCCGTCTCCTAATTGTCCTTCGTTTCTAGTGAACTCTATTTTAAAGTTTCCTGTGCTTTGATCGTGAAATCATCTAGGAAACTCTTAGCTGTATTTCCCTGAACGGCCATGACCCAAACGCTCCCGTAACAACATCCCGTAATCCTGGAGCGGTCAGTTTGTTGGGGACATTTAATAGTATTGATCCGCCTGCATTGACTCATTCTCCAGAGCGGCTATATATATATATATATATATATATATATATATATATAAATGAACTAAATTTATAACTTTACAACAGAAATGAAACATCACTAAACTTAAGCTGGACTAAATGCTATTTTCTTCTGGAAACAAACTTTGTTGCATTATTTTCCTGTTATCTCTGTAAAGCTGCTTTGAAACACTCAGTAGTGTAAAAATATATAATAAATAAAAAGGGAACATATATATTCAAACACACATATATCTATAGACTGAACACGTAATGCGCATGTGCACGCCGTCAGCGCTTTCACAGATCACAAATCAAAATTAACTTTATCTGGTCAATAACTTTATTCTAGAGCTGCTGTACAGCCAAACTATCTCTGTTACTGTAATCTCCTATTATCACTGTAAAGCTGCAACAGTCTATATTGTTAAAAGCGCTGTATAAATGAAGGGGACTTAACTATTGTCCTGTGCTTTGGGTTTCCAAGTCCAAGCCTATTCATTCAATGTAATGCCAAATTTAGCATTTTAATCAACAGTTAAGTTTTTGTTAACCTTTTAATATCGTATCGTGACATGAGGGTATCGTTGCAGCTTTACAGTGATAATAGTTTAACAACTTATATTGGTAAAAAACAATATAGGTTGTTGATAGTAAGTAATCTCGGTTTACTATATCACTTTACAATTTATGTGATGCGCGTTCGTGACTCACGTAATACGCAATTACGTTGAAAAGGTCACGCTTCTGTCCTGACGAAAATGTTCTTTTAACCTTTTTAATATTAAAACACCCAGGATACGCACACGAAATTGGCATTTAAACGATAAACTGACACACAGACATTTGAATATGTGTATATGGTCCTCCTTCCTCACATTCGTAAACACTGACTCGGTACTTCTGCCGACGCGTGACCTTTTCAACGTAATTGCGTATTACGTGAGTCACGAACGCGCATCACAGAACAGAGCAAGGTGAGCATTTGTGCTTATAAAACTTAAACTTTTTTATTTATTTGTGAAATGCAGATGGTTTGTCTAGATAAGACCCTTATTCATCGTCTGGTGTCGTTTAAAGCCCTTTGAAGCTGCACTGAAACTGTCATTTGGACCTTGAACCGTTTGGGTCCTGTTGAAGTCCATTATATGGAGAAAAATCCTGGAATGTTTTCATCAAAAACTTTCATTTATTTTCGACTGAAGAAAGAAAGACATGGACATCTTGGATCAGTAAATTATCAGCAAAAGTTTTTTTTAAAGTGAACTAATCCTTTAAACTATATTGGTAAAAAGCGCTATATAAATGAAGGTGACTTGTCATGTAAATTGCAGGTGTCAACGCAGGGAGACTTTATCGTTGACCCCGAAGTCGTCTCGGCGTTAGATTGATGATATCAGTGCTCTTTTACGTCTCACGGCACAAAGCGGAGCACGTGGGAGGCAGAAGAGTAACCATATCAGGCGGTGTGTGTGCTAACTGTTTCATTCACTCATTGTGTGCGGTGGTAATTGGCATTAAGCGCTACTCTGGCGGCTTTAACCAGCGTCAGTGTGTGTGAAAGAGAGAGAAAGAGACAGCTAAAGCTGCCTTAGTTCACTTCCCAGCCAACATTAGCTCGCATGGTAGGCCGGGGCTATTGTGCTACTTCACTTTTGTTACACTTAACAGAGAACCGGTTCTGCCAAAAAAATGGGTCTCTGTTGATAGATTTATTTGCCAGGTAAAAACATTCGGCTGTGAAACGTGGGAGAAACCGAAGAGAGTGTGTGTATGTGTGTGTGTGGGAGGAGGGTTAAAGGATAAATGAGGAAGAAAAAAGAAGGAAAAGAGAGCGACAGAGACTGAGACATGGGCTATTGCCAAGAGACACATCAAAGCGCTCCCTTGATGTTTATTTTGAATGGGCACTAATGGTTTCTGAAGGCAAAGAATTGCAGCAGGAAGACGAAAAGAAAGAGCGAGAGACACAGACAGAAGTGTGGAGCCAGCCTGCGATCCTGCGAGGGCACAGATATTCCCATCTCGTGTCTGTGAAAGCACCAGCGGGGTGTGTGGCGATGGTGGAGATGCTAGCCCGGGTTATGATCACACACACACACACACACACACACACACACACACACACACACACACACACACACACACACACACACACACACACACACACAAACACACACACACACACACACACACACACACACACACACACACACACACACACACACACACACACATATGGTCTTGTGCAATGCTTTGAGACTTATTTGCCCACTGGCTTTGTTTCTATAGTTGATGAGCCGTCTTCTTGACCCACAACCTTTTCATTTTCTTGCCCATTCTCTTTATTTTAATATTTTTTTGTACTTTTTGAATGTTTAAGGCCTGACAAGTAATTTGTTGAGGTCCATTAGTAGAGAGAGACTACACGCCTGCGCATGCATATATTCAAACACACATATCTATAGACTCAACACGTAATACACAAGTGTACGCTGTCAGCGTTCTCACAGATTCACGTTTTGGAAGTTTACATGGAGATTATAACGTTTTTTAGGTAACACCTTACTATAAGATTCATTAGTTAACAATATATTAACTTAACATGAACTAACCATGAGCAATACATTTGTTACTGTAGTTAATCTTTGTTAACATTACACTCTAAAAAATGCTGTGTTGGCTTTAATTAACTTTGTTATGTCAACTGGTCCCACATAACTAGGTTACGTTGGATTTATGTAACATTATTTATTTCAATTAACTTAAGTTAATTACATAAGGTTAATCCAATGTTGTTTAGTTGAATAAGGTTAACAGTCTTAATTTTATCCAAAACAATTACGTTAATTAAGTTCAATTATCCTAATATTATTTTTTTTTACATTCAACGTTAATGAGATAATTAAGTGATTGATTGAGTGATGATTGAGCATTATTGAAGACACCTGATGTTAACAAGCAAAAATATTTTTTTTACGATACCGTTATGGAGATCAGTGTTTGCTTTAGTTGGGCTCTTCACCCTTGAATCAATAACTTTAGATTTTGGTGTTGGTTCTGTTTTGATGTAATCATTATTTGACCTGAATCACAAATCTCATTTAGAGAGTGATGTCTACATTGTCGATTACAGCAGATCTGTGATTCTACAACTAATGATTATCAGCATTTACAATATAATCCAAAATATTTCTATAAAGTTGTTCTGATCAAAATATTTTGAGAATTACTTTATTTAGACACACTGACATCAATAATCAGCATGTGAAACTATGGTGACAATAATAAAGCATGTTGCAGTGCATTCTGTGTGCTGCCAATCAAAACTCATTCACGACTCCCATCATGCATTGCGGTATGAATAAATTATGATCTGAATTGTTTTAGTAATTTCCTTTCCCTAATTGAATATTCCGTTTGTCACCATTGTTGAGATTCATACACTGATTATTGAAATCTGTGTGTGCCTAAAAGGAAGATTTTGTTTTGTCAGAACAACTTTTAAGAAATCCTTTAGATAAGATCTTTTAGAATATTATGGATTTTATGTAGAATCACTGTGATGCTGTAATCAAAAATATACATTTAAGTCAGAGATTAGACTCCACATGAGTTCAGTTATTCATGTCAAATTATGTCAAAACATAACCAACACTTGATCAACTTTTCTCTTTGTTCATCTGGCAGTTATAACACGGATACAACAGCCAAACAAAAATTTAAAGTTAGTGATTCAAGGGTCAAGAGCCCAACTAAAGCAAACACTGATCACCATAACGGTGTCTTAAAAAAATTATTTTCTCCTTCAGTGATTCTGCTTGTTACAATTAATAATTATCAATCATCATTTTAGGATAATTTAACTTAATTAACTTCATTGTTTTGGACAAAATTGTTTGTTCATGTTAGTTCAAAGTGCATTAAATAATGTTAACAAGATTTTAATAAAGTATTAGTAAATGTTGAAATTAACATTAACAAAGATTAATAAATGCTGTATAAGTGCAATTCGATGCAATTCGAGTAACTAATGTTAACTAATGAACCTTATTGTAAAGTGTTACCGTTCTTTGAAAAAATATTTAACCTTGGAACTTATTTCAAGGTTGGCGTTCTCGAGCACAAACACTGTCGTTGTGCGAATAAACAGCCAGAACAAATTATAAGTTTTCCGTTTTTGGTTAAACCGGTGTCGTGTAAGCGGCCCCTAAGTATTGTAAAACGGACAGTTCCAGTCCTTGATTCTGATTGGTTGAGCCATGTTCGAAGCCATTGTAAATGACTCCACAAACACACACCTGTGAACGCATTACATCAGTGTTACCGCGCAACTGCCGTTTGTGACTCTTTGTTGCTGCATGTGTTGCTTAGCAACCTCTTTGGAACTACATTGCTTGGCGGAGGAATACATGTGTTATTATAACGTTATATTTTTTGTTGCTGGTGTTTATATTATGAATGAAATAAATATTCAAATGAATGGAGTAACCGTTTTTTAAAAGCAATAAGCCCCGTGAAGCCGTGTTTTACAGTGGATTTAGAACAGTTAAGGGTGTTTTAGGCACTCCGCTTCACTGGGCTTATTGCTTATCGGATGTGAATCAATCAAAACTAACTTTATCTGGACAATAACTTTATTCTAGAGCTGCTGTAAAGCCAAACTATCTGTTATTTTAATATCTTTAATATTTAATTGTCACTGTAAAGCTGCTTTGAAACAATCTATATTGGTAAAAACGCTATATAAATAAAGGTAACTTGACTATTTTGAATTTTTTTAAGACACTGAACTAGAGCTAAATAAAGAGAAGTGTGCGTGTGTGCGTGTGTGTGGCTCTGGATGTAGATCAAATGAAGCTGAACACACACTGCTGTGGCTTCTGTGTGAATGCAGAACGCTCGTGACTGGAGAATATTTTATGGAGACTTTTATGTCATATCACCTTTAAAATTCATACAAAATCTCCATGCCTGAACAAACCAAACTCACTGATTCTGTGGGGAAGTAAACTCGACAGAAAAACACAAACGTAATGTCTACCTGTATTGTTAGTTAGTTCAGTTAGTTGAAAAGTTAGTTCAGGCAAGAATAATAAATAAAAAAAGTCAATTCTATATTAATACTCAAATTAATCTGGTAGAAATGAATGCTTAAATATCAATGTACTCAACTTCAACCCATCATGCAATAGGACATACCTCCATAATCAATAAGGTTTCTTTTTCATTGTTTTCCAGCTTTACACGGCTTTATAATTATTTGTGTTGTTAGGTTTTATAACTTGCTGTTTTGTGACATCTGTTGGTTATTTTCTACTCAAAATTACACAATCATACTTAAAATTATCTGAAGAATGTTACCGTTATTGTGTCACAAGTTTTGAGATCTTTGTGTTCAGGTTGATATCATATTACTTCCATTATTAAGATAATGGCTACACAATATTTCTGTATTATTTACGTAGATGTTCTTTTAAAGGCATGACTTGTTTCAGTGTTATATTGTTTGAGTAAAATGTACTTGAAACTAAGTACAAATTACTCAAACGTTGACTGGCCAAGTTAAAGTTACTTATTTTCTTAATTACTTTTACTTAACTAAGTTAAGAAGATTTTACTTAATTCCATATGTGGAAAAATATGCGTCCAAATCTTTTTTACTTTTTAACAAATAAAAAAAAAAATCTGTGCAGAGTGTTGCCACTGAAGATATTTTTCAATCATGTGAAAAATTATTTTTGGCAGTCAGATCAAATAAAAATTTAATAAAGAAGGGATGTTAAAAATCTTGGTTAATTTGACCTATGGTTAATCTGGCAGGAAAACGGAAAGTCATGTTGAGCACATTGCACTGTGGGATACAGTATTCCCATGCAGTGGGATCTGTTGAATGCTGCACATTTTGGTAAATATAGTAAGCCAGCATATTATTCCTATTCACAGTAAACACACCATGTGTGCAGAGATAATATATATTTTAAACATAGCCTCTTGCCATATGATTTATGGACCTTTGCTCTAAAGATGATCGTAAAAAAAAAAAATTGCGCAAAAATCTAAACATTTTTTAAGTAATTTTCTAACTCTCTCTCTCTCTCTTCTCTCTCTCTCTCTCTCTCTCTCTCTCCCTCTCTCTCTCTCTCTCTGATTGAGCGGATAGCTTCAGAACAATTCTTATACTGCCTTTTATATTGAAAGGTCATCACGGTATTGTTAAAATACCACTTTCTGCACTTTCATCATGAAAGGTCACGCTGTATACCCGAAGAGTCTTTAAAGGCAAGCGCCTGTGCCGGCTGCCATTGTCGAGTCAAGTGTTCCCTTGAGCAAGTCTTTCTTCATTTCTTTCTTCAAGACTTTTTGAAAATCAGCCTGAAAACTGGGGTTGAGGACGGAGGAAGCCCATGGAGCAACAATTTAATCTGTAATAGAATTCATAAAATGTAAACTTGAGGCCGTGGCTCGCCAAACCGACATCAAAGACCTTGACCCGACCGTTTGTTGCCTTGCATATGGGCAAAAACATTCAACTGGAACCACCAGACTACATCCAACAGCAAACTAGCACATACGTTCAGCTAATAATGCAAGTAGTCTATATTCACCATTCAAAAAGGTAAACCGAAACTAGGACTGCGGATATACAAACTTCGTCTTCACTTTATTCATTCCAGGTGGCCATTTTGTTATAAAAATGGGGTTTCACTTTATTTTGATGGTCCTTTAACACATTCTGTTGACTACAAGTAACATTGCTCCTACATGTCTACTAACTCTCATTAGAGTATTAGCAGAGTGTTAGTTGAGTGTTAGTAGAGTATTAGTAGTGTTAGTAGTGTTAGTAGAGTGTTAGTAGAGTATTAGTAGAGTGTTAGTAGAGTGTTAGTAGAGTATTAGTAGAGTGTTAGTAGAGTATTAGTAGAGTAAAGTATTTGTAAAGTATTAGTAGAGTATTAGTGAGTGTTAGTAGAGTAGAGTAGTAGTAGAGTATTAGTAGAGTATTAGTAGAGTAGAGTGTTAGTAGAGTATTAGTAGAGTAGAGTGTTAGTAGAGTAAAGTATTAGTAGAGTATTAGTAGAGTGTTAGTAGAGTATTAGTAGAGTGTTAGTGGAGTAAAGTATTAGTAAAGTATTAGTAGAGTACTAGTAGAGTATTTGTGGAGTGTTAGTAGAGTAGAGTATTTGTAGAGTATTAGTGGGGTGTTAGTAGAGTAGAGTATTAGTAGAGTGTTAGTAGAGTAGAGTATTAGTAGAGTGTTAGTAGAGTGTTAGTAGAGTATTAGTAGAGTGTTAGTAGAGTGTTAGTAGATTATTGGTAGAGTATTAGTAGACTGGTACGGTTAGGTTAGAATAAGTTGACATGTAGTTGCAAAGTTACTTATAGTCAGTAGAGTGTCTGTTGGAGGAGCATCACAATAAAGTATATGCAGATATTAAGCAGACAGTCTACTAATACTCCAATGAGAGTTAGTTGGCATATAGTTGCAAAGTTACTTATAGTCAATAGCACGTTCAAAAGGGACCATCAAAATAAAGTGTTACCAAAAATGTGTTTGCCTAGTTGAATGCTCAGATAAGATGATACAATTAAAATTAGCACAGCCTTTAAAACTTGAATTTTTTTTCCATCCGGCGAGCCTTACGCAATACGAGAGTACTCTTGAAATCGAACGTTTCGGTCACTAAACGTAACCTCGGCTCCCTGAGAGAAGGGAACGAGTGTTGCGTAACCCACCGTGCAAGTGTGCTTAGACCGGGTCGATCGCTTCAGTCAATTTAATCTAAATTCCTATGGCAGAGATGGGCTTCTTATAGACCTAAGCCACGCCCATCTTGGCGGGCTCTGACTTGACTTGCGAAGCGACCTGATTGGTTCACGTAGCTCAGCTGCCTCGCCGTAGGTTTGTGCAGTTGCCGCAGTACAGCCAATCAGAGCACTAGAATGCTCTGCTGTGCAGCCACACTGTTTTACATAAAATTACAGGATCATTTTGGCTTCAATATTCTTGAGAAAAGGAGTTTTCCCATAGCGTAAGCTAGCTTACGCAATACTCGTTCCCTTCTCTCAGGGAACCGAGGTTACATTTAGTAACCGAAACGTTTTCTTTTAATGTGAAAAATTTTGTGTAAGCGGCCCCTAAGTTAATAAGTCAAGTCAGCTTTATTTATATAGCGCTTTTTACAATACAGATTTCAAAGCAGCTTTACATTGATAACTGGAGTAAGTTCAGTGATGTTTCAGTTTTGTTTGAAAAAAAGTTATTAATTTAGTTAATTTATATATATAGCCGCTCTGGAGAAAACAGTGATGTCATCGTCCAGCTCAGTTCAGTTCTCATATAATGGTGTCAGTGCAGGAGATTAATAATATTGTTGAATATTGAATTAAAATGTTAAACTTAATGTCCCCAACTAAGCAAGCCAAAAAGCAATTGACCTGCATTGTAAAATATAAAGCGTACTTTTTACGGTAAAAAAACAGCACCTGTGGTTACCAGAGTTTTACTGTCAAAAATACAGTAGCAATGTTATTGGTTTTACAAACTTAACTTAAATTTACAGTAATAAACCGTATTTTATTATCTGATATAATGTTAATTTTCCACCTTATTGATGTATTAGTATCTGTTTTGTACCAGTGTAATACACTGACAACCAACAACCACAGTGGTGATGAGTCACATGATCAATCAAAGCTCATTACAAGCAGCTCTTCCACAAGAAAGTTAATACTAATGTATAGAAGCTGCAAAGTGTCATTCGCACAAACATTAAACACATAATCATGGTAACGCACATGAAATTTTAAAAAATGCAATAAACATTCATTTAACAACATTAAATGTTACATAAAACCCTAATGTACATAACTCATTAGAAAAAAACTAAGAAAACTATGAAGAAACATAGTTATTTCAACAAAAACACATCAAATGTGAAGGGTCACGCAGGGATTTCACTGTAAATGTTACAATGAGTTGTTCTTTTTCACTTTCAAAAACTGTAATTTTAACGGTATTTTACAGTACAATTACATTAAATGTACCATTAGATTTATCACAGTTATTTACTGTATATAGTAAGGAAACGTTCTATTAAACAGTTAACAGTTTTTCACTGTAGAATTTTTACAGTGTTTTACTGTTAAAATCACAATCATTTTTTACAGTGTGCGCATATCTATAGACTAAACACATATCAATCAATCAAACCTAACTTTATCTGGACACTAACTTTATTCTAGAGCTGCTGTAAAGCCCAAACAATCTCTGTTACTGTAATCACTGTAAAGCTGCTTTGAAACAATCTATCTTGTTAAAAGCGATATATAAATGACTTGTCCGGCCTTAAAAATTCCTAATACATAATTTGTTATCGCTTCCACGTGTCCATGTGAACTGGAATCATTTTGACAACATTTGACAGTCGGGAACAACGGGAAGAGAAAACATTATGTTGAAAGAAAACTGTCATCTGTGTTAAGATGTTGGGAGCCCTGTTTCAATTACAAGCTAAGTCAGTCTGTTTACTTCCATTGATGAAAGATCTGTGTGTCCATAGTCATTTCCTCGTATTGTTTTGTGTCTTTCTTTTCATGACCTCATTTTTTGTTGTTGTTGGTTTGTCTTTTGTGTCTCTCTCTCTCAGCTCTGCAAGGGTGCATGGTTGAGGGGTCACAGGCTCGTACATGTGCACATTTTTATGGCTAACCACATGTGTTTCTAGATATCTGGGCCTCTATTTCTCATGGAAAGGCGGTGGGGGGGTGGGTTACGGGTAGTTTGGGGGACAGGGGTTGGTAGTTGGTGTGGGAGAGAAAAACATGTGGTTCTTGTTTGAAGGGTTAAGATGAAGCAGCCATGTTTCTTCCCTGTGAAGGGCAACGGAAATCCAAACATCCCCTCGATGATTAAACACTATGGCTTCTGCGACGCCCTCTTATGAGAAACAACAAAACACACCGTCATGTGACGGCTGCACAAACACAGTAATGCACAGTATAGTGGAGGAAGGAGATGCATTGGTGTTGGTATGTTGGAGAACATCAGTGATTAAGAGATGTAAACCTTCTTGGCCCTCATGTGGACATCCGGGAGCCTCAAAGGATTAGTTCACTTTAAAAAAAACTTTTGTTGATAATTTCCTCACCCCCATGTCATCCAAGATGTCCATGTCTTTCTTTCTTCGGTCGAAAAGAAATGAAGGTTTTTGATGAAAACATTCCAGGATTTTTCTCCATATAATGGACTTCAACAGGACCCAAACGGTTCAAGGTCCAAATGACAGTTTCAGTGCAGCTTCAAAGGGCTTTAAACGACACCAGACGATGAATAAGGGTCTTATCTAGACAAACCATCGGCATTTCACAAATAAATAAAACAGTTTAAGTTTTATAAGCACAAATGCTCGCCTTGCTCTGTTCTGTGATGTTCTGTGATGCGAGTTCGTGACTCACGTAATACACAATTACGTTGAAAAGGTCACGCGTCGGCGGAAGTACCGAGTCAGTGTTTACGATTGTGAGGAAGGAGGACCATATACACATATTCAAATGTCTTTGTGTCAGTTTATGGTTTAAATGCCCATTTCGTGTGCGTATCATGGGTGTTTTAATATTAAAAAGGCTAAAAGGACATTTTCGTCAGGACAGAAGCGTGACCTTTTGAACGTAATTGCGTATTACGTGAGTCACGAACGCGCATCACAGAACAGAGCAAGGCGAGCATTTGTGCTTATAAAACTTAAACTTTTTTATTTATTTGTGAAATGCCGATGGTTTGTCTAGATAAGACCCTTATTCATCGTCTGGTGTCGTTTAAAGCCCTTTGAAGCTGCACTGAAACTGTCATTTGGACCTTGAACCGTTTGGGTCCTGTTGAAGTCCATTATATGGAGAAAAATCCTGGAATGTTTTCATCAAAAACCTTCATTTCTTTTCGACTGAAGAAAGAAAGACATGGACATCTTGGATGACATGGGGAGAGTAAAAGTTTTTTTAAAAGTGAACTAACCCTTTAAACATGGACACTGTACAGACAGTGCTTGTAGGGTTGACATCTTAAAACTTTGTTTGTTTCATTGCTTGGTCAAATTGTTGCCAAACTCATGCCATTGCGGAAGCCAGAATTTGACATGCTCATAGAAAAATGGTTGCAAATGCTACACAGTGTTTACTCTCTTCATTTCTGCTTTATTATAATTGCATCTGCATATTACACAGGGATTGGAGAAAGTATTTTAGCATCCAAAGAATTACCCAAATCATCCTTTCCTCGCGGGTCAAAATGACCCGAATCTTATTTTATATAATTATGATAATATTTATTCTATTTTTTTTTGTGCAATATTTATGCAAGTTTTTTTGTTATTTTTTATTTTATTTACCTTTAAATTACTTGATTTGATCAATAAATAGTAAATAAATAGTAATTTAAGCACATTCTTTCAACTTCAATTCAAAATAACTCACAATTTCATGCATAACCATTTTAATTCAGCTCTAAGTATCTTACGTTGGGTGTCTTTGCTGACCTCTTGTGGAAAACAGTTATATAACATGATATTTCATAACTCGTGCCACAAGATGGCCATATATCTCTATATGGAGTAAATAAGCTGTTCCTCTGGGTCCTAAAGTCAGTTTCTCTTCGGTGTGCATTCAGACACACATGTAGACATTATAAACTAATTTTGTGGTAAAGTTTTAGCATTTTTTGTTTGAATTTTTTTAATTTTTAGGGTTTTCTATGTGTACTGAAGCATTACTCGCATTCCATTCATTCCTAATGGGGTCAAATTAACCCGTGAGGGAATGATTTGTTAAAACTCCTTGAATAATAACTCCTTGAATAACTCCTTGAAAAATAACTGTGTTTATTCGTGGTTCAAGTGCGACAAAAGTCCTGGGGTCTTGGACCCCTCCAATAAACACTCAACTTTGAAAAAAAGTCAAAAATATTTCCCGGATCATTTGACCAAATGTCTTAGATGGGGGGAAAAAATGTCCAGACAGCAACACAGTGTCGGCCCAGATCCGGTTCGTGTTGAATCCTCATGTACCAGATGTGGGCCGGATCCGGGCCGACACTGTGTTGCTGTCTGGGAATGCACTGATGGGTTACTGAGTTTGTCTTTGTATGGTTGTGTGTGTAATGTAATGTGGAACGTTGTTCCAAACTTCTCCGGCATTCCTCCGGAGTCATCCAGCTCTTCTGCTGGCTGGGAATCACACGCGGGAAAATGCAGGATTCCTCTGCGCTGATCAAACCCTCCCGTCAACACTACATCCAGACCCGCCACTGAGAGCGGCCGGCTTGGACAGAGATCACACGACCCTTCTCACCTCGCTCACCAGCGCTTCACACAGCCAATGCACTGCAAAAAGCCTTTTCTTGCTCAGTATTTTTGTCTCGTTTCCAGTCCAAATATGTAAAAACTCTTAAATTAAGATGCTTTACTAAAGAATAAGATATTTTGTCAAGTCAAGTATATTTATATAGCGCTTTTCACAATACAGATTGTATCAAAGCAGCTTCACAGTATCAATCAAAACAACATTACAATGTTCAACCTCCACGTTTGGTAGGGCTGATTAATGATTGGTTAATTAATTTGAATATTTGTCTTGTTTTCTGAAAAATAAATAAATAAATCAAAATTATGTTTTTGCTTTAAACAAGAAAAATTATCTGCTATTGGGGTAAGAAAAATAAACTTAATTTAAAGGTGCAGTCTGTAATATTCACAGCTAGTGGTGGACATAGGTACTGCAGTCCAAATCCACAATATCAGAGACCGTTATTTCCCCGCCTCCTCGGACTCGGCCTCACACGGGTCCCAGTTTGAGCTCACGCAACAGGAACGAGTGCAGTGGACAATAAAAATGGGCAAATTATCAACGTGCATTATCGCGTATGTGACCTTAGCATGTTTCAAACATATGCAAACAAATTATGGTATTTTTTATGCTTTAGTAGAGTGAAAAAGTAACATGCAGCACCTTTTCTTTTTCTTCCCCGATTGGCAGATAATTTTTCTTGTTTTAAGCAAAAACATCATTTTCCCTGGAAAACAAGACATAATATCTCATGGCAATTTACTACTTTAGCAAATGCATCTTGATTTAAGAATTTTTAGATATTTAGACTGGAAACAAGACAAAAATACTGAGTAAGAAAAACATTTTTTGCAGCGAGAGAGAGAGAGATTAGCGAGGGTGATCAATGCTCAGTAATAGTGATGTGAAGGGAACGCAAGGCCCGTGTGCACCAGGAGAATGAGGCTTTATAAAGGGGGAATCACTTTGGGTGACCAGTTTGCAGTGGAAGTGATAGTTCCCCTGGGATGATGATAATGGTTAGAGAGAGAGAGAAAGACTGCCCCCCCCCCCAGCTCTCACTAGTGGGCTGGTGTAAACAAACCAAGTGCTTATGCCAGCGTTTGATCTTGTGAACTGTAAAATCTTCCTTGCAAAAACAGGAAAATTAGCTCTGGCGTGTGGATGCAGAAGGGACTGAGTGACAAAAGCTAGTGGGAAGATTTTTATTTATTTTTTGTTCAGCAGCCTTGAATGTTGTTGACTTTCCTCTTTGAGTCCATGTTATGATCTCAATGTTCATGCATCTGAGCCTATACTACTCTCTACTAGACTAAGTCTCAAGAATCTGTCTATTATTGATCTGCCTGCAGTGACCGCATTATATGAGAACTGAACTGAGCTGGTGTTCTCCAGAGCGGCAGATATCCCCAGTATGTACTGTAAATATATATATATATATATATACAGGTGAAACTTGAAAAATTAGAATATCATGCAAAAGTTATACTTTTGATGATTATGGCTTACAGCTTATGAAAACCCCAAATTCAAAATCTCAGAAAATTAGAATATCACATGAAATCAATTAAAAAAAGGATTTTAAATACAAAAATGTCGGCCCTCTGAAAAGTATAATCATGTATATGTATATAGTTATTTATACTAAATATATTAGTTTCACCTTTAAATTTGAATTACTGAAATATATGAACTTTTGCACGATATTCAAATATTTCGAGTTTCACCTGTGTATATATATATATGAACTAAATTAATAACTTTTTTACAACAGAAATGAAGCATCACTGAACTTACTTAAGCTGGACTGCGACTGTTTTCTTTTGAGACAAGATGTTGTTGTTTTCCACAATTACAATCTACATTTACCAATTATTAATCCGCATGTTAAATTTCAGTATAAACAATGTTATAATTGGAAAAAATATTTGCAAGGAAAATTAACAAGGTAATAATACCCATGATGAGGGCGTTTTGATTATTATATATTGTTTTATTTTAAGAAAAATCTCTTAAGTCTCTTTTCTCTCACATGGCCTTCTCCCTTAAATCTAAACATTAAAAAAATAACAATATAGCTTAGTGAAACATATGATCTTACCTTTTAATAATCATTTCTAATTGGGCTCAACTGATAAAATTAATAGAAATATTCTCAGATGTCACTGCTTTGATTGCCCAAAATACTCATTTTTGGTGACTATTTAGACTGGTTAGGATTTTCTTTTACTAAGCACTTCTGGTGCCTAGATGGAAATTAATAACTACTCCAACAGAGAGACAAACAAACAAACAAACAAACATACAAATAAACAAATAAATAAATAAGTTCAGACCTCAGCTGGCAAGGAAATACAGAGGCTTTTTTAAAACTTTTTAAAAACTTTTTTTACCTATCTTATATCCTCATATATTCATGTATGTGATAATAATGTCACCTTAAATATTATGTATTTGGCAATATTACTCCTAGATATAGAGAAATACAAATTACATATTCATACGGTCAGTTTTCAGAACAACAACAACGATCAGTCTGGATTGGTTGACGTTAAATCATCCCCATAAAAACAAAGATCTGAACTGATTACGGTTTCTTTGTTATTAAATAATTATATCATAAACTTACTGTAATCTAAAAGCAGCTTGTAATCACACAGGTGAATCAAAATATTTTGGATGTTAAAATGTGCTCTCAAACTTGCAGGTTAGCGTATTTGTCATTTGTTCAGTTAAAAAAAAGTATATATATATATATATATATATATAGATAGATATTGATATAGACATAGATGTAGATATAGATGTAGATATAGAAATATAGCAAAGCCCTAGCATTGTGA
>JAULUF010000050.1:18692500-18792500 GCA_031834385.1 Semotilus atromaculatus
TGAAGTCTCAAATCTTTCTCCCAGAAATCTCTGTGCCCTGTTGAATTTCAGAAGAGCTCTCAACAAAATCTCAATATGCACTCAAAGGTTTGTCATCAAATGATCTGAGCTGTGCTCGCTCCTCCTCGAGTGTAACACACTGCACGCATTAGAAGAGCGGTTTTTTTTTTTGGCGCCCTAAAGTCTCATTTGGGTCTGGAGGGAAATCTTAGACAATGTTTAGGTTTAAAGGTGCAGTGTGTAATTTTTGTGTAAAGGTTGTGAATTGCACCCAACAGAAGTTACGGTGGCCGACAGGAAGTGATGTCGACGTCTGAGACAGGAGAGAGGAGACAGTTCAGCAATGAGGTTTCTTTACATTATTAATTATGAAATTAGGTTTACTTAATTATTCAGTAAAACAATGTTATTGCGATTATTATTGTTACCTGTTCATCATTGTGTCAGTGTTTTATTTTTTTGCACGAAGAACAACATAGTGACGAAACAGGTTTGTCCATTCAGGGCCACTGTAGAAACATGTCAATGTAAGTGTGTAAATAGAAATGGCTCATTCTAAGGCAATAAAAGCATAACGGTTCATTATGTAATGTCTTTATTAGGGCTGGGTATCGATTCAGATGTTCCAAATCGATTCGATTTTCAATTTTGATTCCCGATTCGACTCAGTGAATATAGATTTAATACAAATAAAAAAAAAGAATATTGAACATAAGTTTACAAGTGGAAACTGTAATTAATAAAAAGAAATTAAGAGCCAGAAACCTGTATATTACTGTAAACTCTTTTTATTTTAGGTACACTTGTGTACATTAAAACAGAACCCAACTCTATATTTCAAATGCATACAGTGAATAGACAGGGTTTTGATGCAAGATGAAAAATCGATGCTGAAAAGTGGACGAGTCAGAAGAGTCGCATGTCTTGATCAAACAGGATCCGGTTATTTTATGTTTAAGATAAAACACATAAACTCTCACAGCATTAGCTGTCACATGGAGGCTGCAACAGTGGAGGAAAACTAATGCTGGCTTTCGGGGGATAGACAAATAAATACGGAAAAAAATTGATTCATGGCCTTTTTTTTTATTTTGCCCAGCCCTAGTCTTTATACACCACTGAAACCTTAGTTATGTATGATATTGCATTTCTGTCAACAGATCCTCCTAAATATTACACAATGCACCTTTAAATAAGAGGAAGCCGCTTCGTGTTTGTTCCCATCAGCCACTGCAGGATGAACAGCGCCTGAACTCCCGAACACACGATCACACTGACTAATTCCCTGCGACGGGTCACTTTGCTCACTCAAACGGAGGGGTTTTGTTTGGCTTTCCTGCGAGCGAGAGAGTAATGTTGGGGTGGGGGGGTCTGATGAAAGCGATCTGGTGTCCTGTGCCAGCTTGGAGCCCTGCGACTGATTAAAAATGCTAATGTGCCCCGTTGTGCTTTGATGTCGGGGCAAACAATGCTTTGGAAAGTTATGGCTAGACGTTGTAATCCTTTATTCGGGAGGGCACGGGGATGCCCAGCTGAGTGTGTGACAGTCCAAATCAATCATGTGTGTCTGTCTGTGTGTGTGTGTGTGTGTGTGTGTGTGTGTGTGTGTGTGTGTGTGTGTGTGTGGATCCCCTGCTAGGACACACACTTTAATTAGCCGACGTCCCAACCATCAGCCTTGTGCACTGTAAGAAGACAGAACATGCGCTTTATTATTTAATATATGAACACCAGCACTAGTACCAAAAAGGTATTTGGAAACTTAAAGGGATAGTTCACCCAAAAATGAAATGTACATTTTCTATGTAGCCTACATAAAACCAAAAATGAAACTAAACAACGAGACAAATATATGTTCACCCCGGGTTTAATGTTTATCTGTACGTCAGCATCGGGGAATAACGTTATAATCTCGTTCACGATAGACACTTTTGTGTCTTTATCAGCTTTTACATATACAGTCAAACCAAAAATTATTCAGACACCAGATATATTTTTTCATATATTTTTTTACTAGTGTGTGCAGGCCACTATAGTTCATTTATGTAAGTGAGGAGAGCAAAATAAAGTAAACTGTGATCTTATACCAAAGATTCTTCATAAAGTGACTACTAGTCGCCTTGGCTTTTGGCTTGCCTAGTTGGGGACATTTAAATATTCAACAATATTATTGATCTGTCTCAAGGTGGATGATGACGCAATTTTCTTCTAGAAACAAACTTTGTTGTATTATTTTCATGTTATCACTGTGAACCTGCCTTTGATACAATCTGTATTGTAAAAAGCGCTGTATAAATAAATAAAGGTGACTTGACTTGACCAGTGACATTTATACAAATTTGGGACCAAAAATGATTCAGACACTCTGAGCTGATCATGTTTTGCTGAAGTGTTTTTTCTTTAATTGCGAATGCTCTTTTTACACACAGACTGACAGATATTCAACATAATTCATCTGTGAGAGTCTAACAGAAGGACGGACAAAACCACTGAAATATATCAACTGATCCGATAACTCATATTTTATTACCATTTTCTAAACTATAGCGAATGTTGAAGGTGTTTGAATAAATTTCGGTTTGACTGTTATGACTTTCATCTTTCAGACGAATATAATCGGAATTATATATATTTTTAAAATCTATACAAAAATTAAGTTTTAAATATGGATATTAAAAATTATATTAATGGATAAATGGAAATTAAATATGGGGTTATTTGCATTTTTGGGTGAACTATCCCTTTAAGCATTGTCAAATGCCATCACATAACACATAGCGTGCGTGCGTGTGTGTGTGTGTGTTATGTTATGTTTGAAAGGTATTCTTGTGCTGTCTTTAAACTGTTGCTTGCTTTGATGCTTTGTTAGGGGAAATTACATTCAGAAGCGAAGTCTGTTGAAAGAAGTTTTTAAAGTCCCTCCAGTTTCCTGGCTGGTGCTGCTTGATCCAAAATAGGACCAACAATGATCAACTAAATATATTTACAACACTCAAAACTCAGAAAAATACACTCAAACTATTAGACAGACAGGGTTTAGATTAAGCCAGGATTAGTCCAATAAGGGCATTTAAGTCGCTTTAATGTGCATTACAATTTATTTATTTTTTTACTGATGTGCAAATTGAGACAATACATATTTTAAGATATGCTTTCAGTTAAAGCTCAAACATGCGTTTTAGTCTGGGACTAGCTTAAGCCTTGTCTGTGAAACCGGGGTAGATGTTTTAATTGTGTTAATGACAGAATGAACTGATAAAAATGCATGCCTTGAATGCATTGTTTTCAAATGCATAGTTTAGCATGATAGATTAGTTTCTGTTCTCAAACTGTCCAAAGCTCTGCTCATGAATAATAATTATGTTGTGTGACGTTCACCCATTAGGCCTAATTTGTGTTGGTCGGGGATCTCTAGTCATAGTGGGATTACTGTTTCACCATTGAGCTTCTAAAGCAACCAGTGACAGAGGAGCTTACAACTCACTTTACTCAAGTAGACTTGTGTATTTATACATCTCCATAAGTCTATATGATATATAAATAAACAGTCTATGTTTATTAAGTTTTGAGTTAGGGCAGAAAGTTTGGTATAATCCTTTGAAGTCTCTATCATTCCCCTCTTTTGAGGGAACTAAGATTAAGTCAAGTCATTTACATTAATGCATTTATCCAAAGCGACTTACATTGCATTTCAAGGTACACATTTTACATTCTTATGAGTTCTTAAATAAAGACAAGTCACCTTTATTTATATAGTGGGGGTTTTGTTCTTCTTTTTTTTCTTTTTTTCCGAGTGTTTCGAAGCAGCTTTACAGAGAGAACAGGAAAATAATGCAACAAAGTTTGTTTCCAGAAGAAAGTCAACGCTATAAAAATATCTCTTCTTCATTGCTGTTGGAACAAGGACTCGTCCACTCGGCTCAGTGTGTCTCACTGCTGTCACAACACAACACACACACCTCCGAGGCAGATTTCACGACTCACACACACACACACACACACACACACACACACTGATGACAGACTGGAAAGAGGAATTCATCACCCTCTTTCCTTTGGACAAAAAATGCAGTTCCTCTACAGAAAGGCAGGGCTGTGAGTCGCAGGTAAACCAACAGAGATGGTGTGTTGAAACTCATCATGAGTCCAGCTTACTTGATCTTCTGACATGAACCTGGGACATGCCTAATTACACAACATCACCCTCTCAGCGGTGCCAGTTGCTCCATAAAGGAACACTCCACTTTTACTGCGTCATATCATCGCCATGGTACGGCAGCAAAGCTCCTTGATTATTACGCAGGAATGAGAGTAGCCATATTGTCCTAGAAAATCACAACTTTTCATTTTCTGTCAGTCTTAGTACACGATGTAACTACCTACAGAAGGGGCAAGTTTTAAATAGGAAAAATATAGAAACTCTTTGGCCATTTATTTGAGAGAGATGCTAACGGTCTAATCAGATTCAATGATCTATGCTAAGCTATGCTAAAAGTGCTACCACCAGACCCGGAGATCGGCTGAATGGATTTGAAAATGGTAAAACTCCACTGTTTAACTCAAGGGGAATTGGAAAATGAGCTTATTTCCAAAAAAAAGTGGATTGTTCCTTTAAGTGTTTTGTTGGATCATGTTGTATAAAGCGATATATAAATAAGAGTGTCTTGGCTTGATTGCAGATTATTAAAGCACATGCTTTAATATGGCAGGTCATTTTTACTCATGTCTAGCGTTAGGTTTTGTTGTTGATTTTTTACGGTGTTTAGGATTGGATACATTTGTAATAAGATATTACATAAACAGGTGTGCTCAAGGACATCTTTTATTTTAAATTTTACTTCCTCCAGATTGTCAAGTTTGATCGTCTTTGCAGCTCTCTACCAATCCTCGAAGCCTTAGAGAAAGAAGTTTTTAAAAGTGTGCTATTAGTATACTTCTTTTAAAGTAAAAAATAAAGTATGCTTGTAGTCTACCTTTTATGTACTTATCAGAAATACACAAAAAATTACACTTACAAGTAATTTTAAATTAAGTTACGAGTATACTTGACATACTGTCAGACATGTCTAAGTATGTTTGGCCTATTCTTGTGCTTGTTACAGAATACAGACTCAGAAACAGAGAAGTGCAGTGAGTGGATATGTATTATCTGAGCGCAGTAACAGGTGAGTAGAAGTGCAATCAGACTTTTGATGAATGGAGATGTGTAATGATGGACTTTCCATCATCAGAGCACACACTTCGCTGAAGGACAAGTAAAGGTGAACACACAGGGAGGAACAGGAGAAACACAGGGAATCAGACGCTGGAGAATCACACTGTGTTTATTATAATATCATTTATATATTTATATCCTTTATATATAATGTATATATAATTTAATATTCAACAGTATTATTAATCTCCTGAATTGACAGCATTATATGAGAACTGAACTAAGCTGGACCATGACATCACTGTTCTCTCCAGAGCGGCTACACAGCAAAAACCCCAGTGTTAAATTGTGAAATATTAATTGAGTGATGATTGAGCATTATTGAAGACACCTGATCTTAACAAGCAGAATCACTGAATAAAAAATGAATAAATAAAATAAAATCACAATTTTAAGTCATCATTATGGTGATCATCAGTGTTACACTGAAAATATTGATTTATAAAGAAACCTTACAAGTATATACTTGCAGAATAAAACTACTAAACTAGTAGTTTACTGAGAGTATACTTTATGTACTTTCATAAACTAAAAAAAAAAGGGCTACATTTAAATACACTGTAAAATCCAACAGCACAGTAAATTCCCCGGTGTTGAATTTAACACGGCTCTGTTTATATGGGAACGCTAGCGGGCTGTAACACTGTAACACAAGTAACACTGAAGCAGTGTTAGAATTAAGTAGATACTTAAATGATTAATTGTTGGATTGTTGAAAACATCTGATGGTAACGATCAGAATCACTGAAGAGAAGAGAAACACAAGAACTGCATCTGACTTCAAACACAGATGAATTCAACTGAAAATACATTCAATCTGTCTTATCACAAACCAGACTGACTTTATTTCTGTCATTTGTCTACAGTGTTTTGTGAGAATTAACAGAGGTCTGGGTGTCAATGTGTTTAATGAAAATGTTTGGTCACCATTATGGTGATCAGTGTTTGCTTTAGTTGGTCAGTTTTAATGTGCTATTTCATTCATTTTGCGGTTTTTGCAATAGTGTTTGTAAAATTTCACATAATTTGCTGCAAAATAAATCATAAACAAAAGTGATTAAGTGATATATGAATCATCTTCATAAAGTAAAAAAAAAAAAAGTTATCAGCAAGTACATTTTTGTACAAACAGACATCAAGAATCAGCATATGAATCTCAACAATGGTGACATGCTTTATGCCACAATGCATGCTGGGAGCAATGAGTTTTATGCTATGGTGGCTCCCAGCATGCATTGCAGCATGAAACATGTCCGACGAGCTGGATGGCGCCTTGCATGGCTGACACTGCCGTCGGTGTGTGAATGGGTGAATGTGAGGCAATGTAAAGCGCTTTGGTGGCCATTGGATCTGCGAAAGCGCTATATAAATGCAGTCCATTTACCATTTACCATAAGTCATCTGCTCATCTCATTTTTTTTTTATGCAACAAATATGTTTCCATTAAAACAGTAATATACCGCAGAAAACAATGCATTCTGGGTTATATTTGCATTTTTGAGAAAGTAGCCTACAGGAATATACTGTGAGTTAACAGACACCCAGAGGCTGTGTTCCAAATCACACCCTATACCCTCATTCACTATTCCCTACATTAGTTCACTAATATAGTCCACTTGACTGAGTGAATGAAAAGAAGTGAGTGAATTGAGACACTGATGAACACCTGATAAGCAGAATCACTGAAGGACAGAGAAACAAGAACTGAAAAAAAGAGAAACACAAGAACTACTACTGACTTCCAGCAACACTGAGTGTGAAACCAGTTTACAAACCAGTTTATGATTATTTCTTTCATACATGTACAAAAGTTATTGTTGAGAATTAACAGAGATTTAGTTCATAATAAAGTTTGTTGTCATCATAATGGCGATCAGTATTTGCTTTAGTTGGTCTCTTGACACTTGATTTCTTACTATTCACCTCTCTCTGACTGCTGTAACAGTGACTTTATAAAACACATCTGTTGTGGCAAGAAAGAGTTAAGATGAAGTTAATCAGATGATTTTGGCTTTTGTGATGTCACAATCATCCTGGACATGTCTGATATTCAGATCTTTCCTGTGCATATTTTTTTAATTTATTATTATTTCATATTTAGCATATATATGTGAAACGAAATCAATATTTCTGTAATTAAGTCTTCTGAAGAACATTGTTACCATTTATTGTATTAAAAATATTTCACTCCTGCTTAACTCAGACACACACAATCAGCGTATGAATCACAACAATGGTGACAATCAAAAGTTTCATGTCGCAATGCATGCTGTGCTGGGTTCCAGGATAGTATAAAACTCCCAGCATGCACTGCTGCATGAATTAAAAAAAAAATGTCTCCATTGTTGAGATTCATGTGCTAAATTGTGATATATCTGTGTTTATGAAAGACAGTGTAGCTCTGATTTATTGAATTTTTTGGTTAATACATGATTTAAAAAAAAAAAGAGTCATGGTTTCACAGTGGTGGTAATGTAACACTTTTGATTGAGGATTAAATTCTGAACGAGTGAGAATGAATTAGATTAGTGAATGAACTAGCAATATGAAGAGTTTTGTCATCATAATCATTATAACCACAATCATTCATAATCTGTGTGTGCACAAGTGTGACTTACAAAAAAACACAGTTAAAGCAGCACTAAAGGTTTAGCATCAGCAACCCAACTAAAGCAAGCACTGATCTCTATAATGGTAACTTCAAACCAAAAATTTTAACAACTTCTGCAGATGTATGACAGAAATAAAGTCATACTGGTTAATAATAAGTGTAATAATGCGTAATGGCTGGAAGTCAGTTGTAGGTCTTGTGTTTCTCTATTTTCTGTTCTTGTGTTCCTCTTTCCTTCAGTGATTCTGCTTGTTAACAGCAGGTGTTCATCACTAATGCTCAACAGCCACTTACATATTCACTGAATTATCTCACTGCAACACTGTCAATGTTACTTTTACTCTTTGTAGTGTGGATTTTCCTGTGGGGTTGAAAGGATTAACAGTGTAAGATAAAAAGACACACCCACGAAATGTATTTTAACAGTAATATAACTGTAAGCCAGTAGTTTACTGTAAAATCTTGTTTTTTGGGTCACCGTTGTGGTGAAGAGTAGAGCCTGTCCTTCAGTCCAGGAGAAGATCTACAAACATTGATGATATGCTGCGTGTTGCTTTATTTAACAGACAGTGAATGTGTAGTTGCTGGTCCAGTGGAAATCTCTTAAATTGCTAAAGTTTTTTTGGTGGTTTCAAACTAAATAAGTTCACAGTAATACTTTGCTCGCATTATAAATGTTAGTTAATACATTTAAGTTATAGTTGGTCAATTTAAGGCAGTCGGTTTCTGCAAGTGAAATTAGTTAACTCGAGTTTTAGTGCATTTTTACAGTAACATACTGTAGATTACAGTAAATAACTGTACAATAACAGTGTTGCCAGTATTTTACTGTAAAAAAACCCGGTAAGGGCTAACAGTGCAGCTAAAGAAAACACTGATTATCATAATGGTGACCACACATTTTCAATAAAACATTAACATTGAAACCTTTTAATTCTCAAAAAGAACTTCTGCTGAGATCTTGGGAGATTTATTGTCTTCTTTTACCTTCAGTTGATTTCAGGATGTGTGGCTTTAAGTCAGTTGTAGTAGTTGTGTTTCATCATCACATTGTAACATTGATTCAATGCCATTACCATTACTTTTTTTCACAAAAAAAATTACAATTAATTTTTAAAAATGAGAAACAGTTTTTTAATTAAATGTATATCTATTTGATTGGAGAAAACAAATAATTTCTTATACATATTATTTCTTAAATGAGAATTTTTGTTTTAATTAAATCTATATCTTTATTTTAGATCAAAAATAGAATTTAAATTACAATTTTTCTACAAGAAAAATATACTTTGTGTTAGGTTTTATCAAATAGTTTTCAAAGATATCGGCATAAAAGGCAATCAGTTTCAGAGTTGCAGGGGTCAGAAATTAGACAGTGTTGCCAGTACTTTACTGTAAAAAGCCTGTCTTACAGTGCAACATATCACAAAATAAGAATTGTCAATTGAGTTTTGATTTCACAGTGACTACAGCCCATATTTAAGATCTGTTTTGGAAAAATCTAGTGAGCTGTTTGGTGTCTACCGTCTACAGAAACATAAGTGATTGATCTAAAATGCTCTTTCTAGGCAACAACCCGCACAAAAATAGCACTCTTCACTCGAAGCACACGAGAGACTTGACTCACAAATGAATCCAGCAGTTTGATGTTAGCATGTTGCTAATCTAACAACGCAATTCTCACATAAGCTCAAGTAGAACACAGCACACATAAATACTGAGTAAAATGGTACATTTTTAATTAGATTATTAATACTTCTCAGTTTTGAATGAAATACTTTTGCAGTCAATATTTCTCACGATTTGTCCTCCAGATTTGAAGGAGATTGTCATAATGCATTCTGATATTGAGGTAATGAAACTATAATGCCTTAAAATACTTGGGTTTGACTCATTTTACATGAATTGACATTTTGTTGATGATGATCAATAAAACGTCAGTACCAGCAGAGAGTTGTTTAGTTTCAGCAAGCATAAAATAATATAGATCACATCTGTTCAGGTGAAACTCCAAAAATTAGTATATCATGCAAAAGTTCATGTATTTAAAGTTAGTAGAATGTCTAAAGTGGACTATCGAAGTCAAGTGTAACCGAATGTTAATAGTGTTACTAATTTGTTCCTGTGTAAGTTATTCATGAGGAACAGTATTATAAAGTGTCACCCCAGTGCACATCCCTGGTGTGTGTTGTTTTGCTCGTTTCTAGGTCTTAAGTGTAATCTCAGTCCATCTGCCTCTCTCACCTCTGTACGCTGACTCAGGGAGTCCGCTTACACAACACTTTGTTCTCTTATCCTGTACTGAGGGCAACCGGCACAAGCACACACCTGTGGCCAACAATACACTCCTTATTCTCCTCCAGGATCTGCTGCTGCTCGGATAACTCATCCTTCTGCTGTTTAAGGAGAAAGATCCACACAGCGCTCAAAGGTGGAGAGTGTACAGGAGAAATTAGGAATTGGTTTTAGGGATTGTCTCTTTTCCTGAGAGATGAGTGGTATATCAAATGCATCAAAATACAAACTCTTCCAATGTGTGGTTTACAATGGCTTGCAGAAGCTTGGTGCACTAATATCCCTGCTGGAAAAGATTATTTATATGCGGTATCTAGTATGTCAAATATAGTTATGGTCATTATTTGGACCTATCTGGCATATTACAACTCAGACTTTATTTATTTCACACTAACATTCTTAGTGAGAATTAGAGAGGCCATTATGGTGATCAGTGTTTGATTTAGTTGGGCTTTTGACCCCAGTTTTTCACTTTAGTTTTTCTCTGGCTGCTTTATCTGTGTGTCTCTAATACATATTTGTTATGGTGGGGATCCCAGAGAAAATCAGATGTTGATGGTCGTTTTCTAGAGATCATGTAGTGGCCTGAGTTATTGATACCACCTGAAGTCTAATATCTGATTAAATATTAGTTATTCGTTTTGATCAGAAAGTCCTGCAGTGCTGTGGTACTGTGGTATATAAACAGTGTACACAGTGCTGTGGTATATAAAAAATATATATTTTTATGAAGTGATTATACAGAAAAAGTTTTGACAGGAGCACACAGACTCACACAGTCATTTGACCCCTTTTTTAATAATGAAGGTATTTGGTCGTTAATAATTCAGTAAATACCTGTTTTTTTGGTTTATTTAAATTAGAATATTTTACTTTATTTTACTTTTTTTTTTGTGTGGGCTGCCAGTCATTCGACCGTTTTATCATTTAACTGTTTTAGTACTGTTTAATTACAGATTTTACATACATTTTATGTCATTTAAGACAACAGAAAAAATACTGTATGAAAAATAATCATATAATAAATTATAATCAAATAATAATAAATTTGTCATTAATGTCACAATACCTAAAATAACAGCTGAATTTTGAACTTACAGATATTAGTTGTAATTTTACAGAGTTTTGAGTATCTTCAGTTCATCGAAGGCTGTGTCTGAAGAAAGTTGTAGTTTGTTCTTATTTCTCTTTCTTTCAGCGCTTGTTCACAGCCGGGGTTTGAACGATTGAAAGAACATCATACTAACCTTTAAATAACATTATATTAACATTCAGACATTTTTATGTCCTTGGAATGTTAGAAATAAACGTTCCTAGAATATTGAACGTTTGAGGAACATCATACCTTTTAAAACACGTTCCTCGAACGTCAAGAAAACTGGACATTTTTTTACGTTCCCAGAACCAACACTGAATAACAATAATCTGTTAGCTGGGTTTACATCAATCCCAATAAAGGTTAATCGCTGTAAAAAAAGATTTGATTTTTTTATTATTTCCTACCGAAGTGAACCGATCTGTATTAAACCAATCCTGTTTTCAGTTCTTGCTGTTGTGTTGACGGCTCCTTCAAATACATGAATACTGTTTGTGTGTTTGCAGTTTTGAAGAGACTTTTCACAACAGCATGATGTGGAGATGCTGAGCATCGACTGGAAAATGTAGTCTGCGAGTGTTTTTAGGCAGCCTGACCGCTGGATTATGGCATTTCATGATTATATTGGAGCTTGCTAAACTGAGGCCGAGCCGTTCCTCTTCCGTCAGACAAAAACACACAACTCCCCATGGGTATGACATCACTGCCAAATAACATGTTTGCTGGAATCTCCCTTGATGTCTCCGGCTCGCAGTGGGATAAAAGCGACTGAATGAAAGAGAGGGGAAAAATGCACAGATGCATCTTCAGAGCGGCCAGAGCTTCAAATAAACCTCACGCTTCCCAGCAGCCACCCAAAGACACGGTCACATGACCCTGACGTCAGCTGTGATTGGCTCCATATGGTCATGTTTACAAAATGGTGGGAACCATTTCCCCATGTTGGTGACAAAAGTTTTGTGCAAAAAAAAAAAGTGTTTTAGGCTGAATACACTGTAAAAAGTGAAACATTGGATTAACTTAATAAAATTTAAGTAACCAATCACAACAAAGTTTTTACATTGACCTAATGTTCAGAAACCATTCAGTTCAAACTCTTTTCTGAATTTGGGGTAAATCAATATTTTAAATTGGCTTAAATAAAATAAAATAAAGGTTTTTAACAGACTTCTGAAGGAAAGAATTTCTGGCTCAGACACTTAATCACAGACATAACATACAGATTTAACTATTTCTGACATCTACAGAAGATCTTAGTGAGAATTAACAGAGGTTTAGATGCTGATATTTGTTTCATTTGAAGTGTCACCATTGTGGTGATCAGTGTTTGCTTTAGTTGGGCTCTTGGTCCCAGTTCTTCTTAAGCTTTTCTTTGCCTGCTGTTACTCTGTGGTTGATAAACATGATTATTATGGCAGAAAAATCCATGAAGGTGTTATCAGCTTCTTGTTGGTGATAACATATATATTGCAAAATGAGCATCTTACGTTTAAGGTTTTGTGTTTGTATTTTGCATTTATAATCACCAAACTTTGTAGATCTGCATTATTGGTACTAATAGCATTAAAACGATCACTTATTTGAAGGTGGAAAAAAAGCATGAGCACATGATTTTCAAAACACAGACATCAAGATTTTGGATATGAATCACAACAATAGTGACAATAAAAAAAGCATCATGCTGCAATGCATGATGGGTAGCTTTCATAGTATAAAACTCATCCTTGATTCCCAAGCTTTTTTGTTTTGATTGTCACCATTGTTGTGATTCATATCCAAAATCTTGATGTCTGTGTGTGATTACATGATACACTTGCTCAAAACATCATGTACACATGCTTTTTTTCCACCTTCAAATAAGTGATAGTTTTAATGTTATTGGTGTCAATAATGCAGTTCCACAAACTTTTGCGGTTATAAATGCAAAATACAAACACAAAACTTCAAACACAACAACAAAAGATGCTTGTTTTGTGATGTATGTTATTATCAACAAGAAGCTGATAACATCTGAACTCACTTTTCTTGTCTTTTTCTTCCATAATAATCGTGTTTTACAAACACGGAGTTACAGCAGCCAAAGAAAAGCTAAAGTAAGAAGAACTAGGACCAAGAGCCCAACTAAAGCAAACACTGATTTCTTCAACACTGACACTTCAAATAACAAATATCAGCATCTAAACCTCTGTTAATTCTCACTAAGATCTTCTGTAGATGTCAGAAATAGTTAAATCTGTATGTTATGTCTGTGATTAAGTGTCTGAGCCAGAAATTCTTTCCTTCAGAAGTCTGTTAAAAACCTTTTTATTTTTTTATTTTTTTAAGCCAATTTAAAATATTGATTTACACCAAATTCAGAAAAGAGTTTGCATGAAATGCAGAAAATTAGTTTGAACTGAACGGTTTCTGAACATTAGGTCAATGTAATAACTTTAATGTGATTGGGTACTTCAATTTTATTAAGTTAATCCAATGTTTCACTTTTTACAGTGTACTTATATTGGTCATAGTTAAGGTTGTGAGTATTTCCACTGAATGATGTATGAAACTGTTTGGCTTGTTGTTACATTTAATTTTTGCATGTAAAATAAAAAAACGCATGAGAAGTGTAGGATGTGGATGTACATACATCATGCTATATATCCGCCGGTTTCACTTTAGTTTTATGCTCCCTTTAACACATTGTGTTGACTATATAGACTATATATGTCTACTAACTCTAGGGTTGCCAACTGTCCCGAATTAGCCGGGACATCCCAATTATTGGGCCTAATATTTGTGTCCCGTACGGGACCTCTCTTGTCCTGATTATTGTTGAGCCACTCATGATCGACTAGTTATACCGCAAATTCATTCAAATCGGCCGTAATCTAGAGCGAGCGTGCATGCGAGACAGAGACTGTGCTCCAAACCGCGTAGGGCGCGCGAACAGCAGAGAGAGAGAGAGAGACCTTGCGTAATACTATATGATATAATATTAGAGTTATTTTGGCTGTTATAACTGAGTTAAACCTGACAGATGAACAAAAGGTGATGTTGGTTATGATTGAGCATAATCATCATATAACCTGAAACACTAAACTCAATTAATGAATTGGGTGTACATTATTGATTACTGCAGCCCTTTGATGATTTTCAGCAAGTCAATTTAATTTATACAGCGCTTTTAACAATGTAGATTGTTTCAAAGCAGCTTTACAGAGATAAACATATAATTTAAGGTACATGGAACATGCTAACAGAGATTGTTTTGGCTTTATAGCGGTTCTTGAATAATGTTATTTCCAGCTAAAGTTAGTTTTGATTGATTCACTTCCGGCGAAATGATAATTTGTTATTAAATTAGGGGCCGCTAAGACGACGCCGTTCTCTCTAAACAGACTTTAAACTGAACCTGTGATAAACGCTGGTGGCGTTCACATACGCATTAAGAACTGATTCGATAGTTATGTGTGTCTGAATATATGTGCGCAGGTTTGTAATTCCCTACAAACCACGACTACACAAACAACTTGTCTTGCCTAATACATTTTGATACAGAATTTTATTACGGATACGGCCTGGATCCGGCAGGAAAACCTCAGGATAAACAAAGACACTAAAATTATCGTAGATGAGCACTGAAAAAATTTTTATGTTGAATTTGCTTAATTTTATTATGTCAAGGGGTTGCACAAAATAAATTGATCTAAATCCAGATATATTTTTTAAGTTGAAAGTACTTATATTTTATAAGTAATTTCAGATGAATTATATTAATAATTTTAGCTAAATTATTTTGAGTTGAATTTACTAAATTTTTTCAAGAATCCGCCTGTGAATCTCAACAATGGTGACAATTATATGTTGCAGTGCATTCTGGGTGCCACCAATCAAAACGCATTCATGGCTCCCATCATGCATTGCTGCATGAATAAATAATGAGATCAGAGGTGATCTATTTGTCACCATTGCTGAGATTCATACACTAATTCTTGATGTCTGTGTGTGCCTACATAAAAAGAAAATGTTGACGTTTTTTTTATTGATTTAATCATTTGGATTTCATTGAAAAGGCTAAAAATAAAATATTGTACAAGGCCAGTGCTGCTATAATTAATAAAGTAAACCTCTGTTGGTAATTGAGTTCAGTGATTCAGGTCAAACGATTGTGAATTAACGATTATGTTAAAACACAACCAACACTATCAGATGACCTTTATGTTCATCTGGCTGTTATAACTCACGTAGATCAGTCAAACAAAAAAGAAAGTTAATGTTTTAAGGGTCCAGAGCCCAACTAAAACACATACTTATCTCCATAATGGTGACTTAAAATTACGGTTTTAACATCAGGTGTTAACCATTATGTTTTTAAATGGTTAACTTTTAAGGAATTAATTTGATTAATTATTACTCAATTCTAATATGTTAAGTTTAATTAATAATATTGCTTGTAATCTGCACAATTTTATTGAGTAGATATAGCGTATTCATTTTATTAAATTAAACGAATTTGTTTCTAATTACTTTTAACTGAATGAAATTAACTTGTTTTAAACAAGGCCAGTGAATTAGAAAATTAATAATAAAAAATAAGTAGCATTAAATAACACAATAAAATCAGTGAAATTAACCAGATAAAAACATGTAACATTTACAAGGGGTCTGAATCATTTTTTTCAGTGAGTGTGGACTAATATAAAGACTGAGCATTGTTAATTTAACACTGGGGATTTTGCTGTGGTTGCAAAGTTACTTATAGTCAACTGAATGTTTAAAATCCATCAAAATAAAGTGTTACTATGGAAGCCCGTTTCCGCCACTTTGAGTAAAAAAAATATAATTCTGTAAGTCATAATAATGAGAAAGTTTCTCATAATAATGACTTAATATCTCATTATATTGAGAAAGTTTCTCATAATAATGACTTAGTATCTCATTATAATGAGAAAGTTTCTCATATTTATGACTTAATAACTCATTATATTGAGAAAGTTTCTCATAATAATGACTTAAGTATCTCATAATAATGAGAAACTTTCTCATTATTATGAGTTATTAAGTCATAATTATGAGAAACTTTCTCAATATAATGAGATATTAAGTCATTATTATGAGAAACTTTCTCAATATAATGAGATATTAAGTCATAATTATGAGAAACTTTCTCAATATAATGAGATATTAAGTCATAATTATGAGAAACTTTCTCAATATTATGACTTAACATCTCGTAATAATGAGAAACTTTCTCAATATTATGACTTAACATCTCGTAATAATGAGAAACTTTCTCGTAATAATGACTTAACATCTCGTAATAATGAGAAACTTTCTCGTAATTATGACTTAACATCTCGTAATAATGAGAAACTTTCTCGAAATAATGACTTAACATCTCGTAATAATGAGAAACTTTCTCGTAATTATGACTTAACATCTCGTAATAATGAGAAACTTTCTCGTAATTATGACTTAACATCTCGTAATAATGAGAAACTTTCTCGAAATAATGACTTAACATCTCGTAATAATGAGAAACTTTCTCGTAATTATGACTTAACATCTCGTAATAATGAGAAACTTTCTCGTAATTATGACTTAATCCACGCATGCGCAATGTGCATTATGCACATGCATGCGGTCAGCAATCGACAGAAGCGAGGTGTGCTGCGTTTCATGAAGAACTGTTTTGAATGTAAGTATGCCTGTACAACAACAGCTGAACACTTCTTTTTTATTATTAAATGTAAGTTAAAACGTAGCATGTCATAAACGTTCGCATGGTTTAACGACTACGGTTGCGTAAATAGAGGGCCAGGTTGTGATTCTCTTAGTTACCGTTCCCATTGGTAAATGGTCGATTACTAAGTTTACCACATCTCTTTGATTATGTCGCATTTGTTAATCATCGAACTCTTAACACGCAAGTGAAAAGTGAGACGAACAACTGCTGTGTTTGAACCGCGCGGCGCGAGCTGAGCATATTTTCACCTAACGTTACAGACCAGGTGCGTTTAATCATGGAACGTAATCAACGGCATAACGCAGAACCAAACATTTTAAACACTGCCCGTACTAAGGGACATACTTAAACTATCGATACAGACCTCATTGAGGCAGTGTTGAAGCAAGTTCAAAACAGCCCCAATCTAAACAACATTTTAAGAGAAAACAGGACAAAATCCTGTTATGTGCAAATATAAATTGTCTTAAATCTACGACTTAAAATACACATCACCAGCCATAAAAAATTACCATGAGTTTACTGTAGTAACTATGGTTTTGATATTGTGGTGTGTGTGTGTGTGTGTGTGTGTGTGTGTGTTCTTAAAATATATACTGGTAATCAAACATATCATGTCGGTGAAGGCCTAGAGAGGATAAAAACTGGCATGTTTGTCTACAGGATGGATGAACTAATTGAGTTTCTGCGAATGAGGAATGTTCCAGAGGAAACCGTTGAGAAACTGGAACAAGAAAAGGTGAGAATGCAGCTGGACAAAAATGCGGCATAGATGCATGGCAGGGTTTAGGATTATACTTAATGGTTTCAAAAACTGGTAATTTATAGTTTCTTTAGTTACATTTAAGTTAATTTAGTTAGGCTAGTGACAAATGGTCAAAAAGTGCTTTAGTTTTTGAGATACCCCTACCCGAGGTAGAACTAAACCCAACAATGTTTTTCCTCATCTCTAAGGTCTCCCACATACGAAATGGATTCTTGGCTCAAAATATTTTACTGCTAAGATTGTTAAATTAACAGATATTGTTATACACCCCAAAAACAAAAAAGGACTAAAATATAGCCTGTCCGTATGGGAGTTAAGGCATATAAACTAGTGCAGATCAGTCACACAAGCTCTGAGAGCTTTGAAACTTGACATGTTTGTAGTCAGGAAGTTGCTTTAACTACTAGAAAAGACTGGATGTGAATATCTTGATGTATGGAATAAATAGAGACATAAAAACACATACCTAAAATAAGCGGACATGCACAAATTGAATATCCATGCAGAATGTTTTCATTTACTTTATGGTTGCTTTGCCAGGGATTATCATAGAAACACATATGATGTCTTGTTGGAAAGGTGGGGTTGTGCTGAATCCAGAAATACCAAATATGTAAATATAGCATGACAAATCAGGGTGTTCTGTCACTCAATGTAAGAGGTGTACAAACTGAAAGAAAATGCAATAAACGTGAAGGCAGGGAACTACACTAACCTTTTCCACTGGTGGCACTTGCGCTACTAACTTTTTCTGTTACTGGCGCAAAACATGATTTGGTCGCACAAATTATTTATAGTAAGCCGCTCTGGATAATAATGAACAATAATGAAACTATTGCATACAGATGTACTTTTTATTTTACTTGCCATCTTTTAAACCACATGCCTTCTTGTTTTCTTTAAAATTGGTTAGGGGTGTAACGGTTCACAAAAATCACGGTTCAGTATGTTTTCGATACAGCAAAAATAAAGAAATGCCAGAGAAATTTCCTATTTATTAAAAGAAAAAATATTTTTAAATAAGTGTGAGTTTTCCTACATCTTAAAACTTTTAGTTTTATAAATGGGGATCATCTTTGAAGTATAAACAAATAATGTGTTGGCCATCATCACATTAAAAATAACATTTAAATATGATAATATTTGAGTTTTGAAGTGCTGGAAAAAGATGTGTGATGTAGACCTACCTGAAAGCATGTTACTATTTCTGCCAAACTTCCATGGTTACAGTTAGTGTGTTACTATATTAAATCCATGGTGAATGTTGCTGATCTGTGAACTTAAAGCCTATTACTAGTTCATTCATGGCATAATGTTTCTCTTGGTTTCCACGTCAGCGTTGTTTGATCCGTTAATAACAGAGAAATGTGAATGCTTCTCACTAGATCTTGCAGCGATGTTGTTATTACTTCAGTGGCGAATTCAAATGCTTTCTTTACTGGATCTCTTAGCGCTGTGCTGTGTGCTTGATGAAGATCGGCTCGCGCTGCACTGACATTGATGGTCCGAACTGATAAACGGTCCGTCCGTGAAGCACAAAATAATAGCGCAGTTTCGTTCCACTTTCATTACGTTTGCCATTTGATGTTGCGCAACGTTATGGTGGTCGCGCCAGCGCGGATTTTAGTCGTCAGGAAAAATGGTCCGAGTTGACGGCTCGTTGGTCGTGTTTATGTGTAGGCGCGCGTACTTCGTAGTGGGCACGTGATCTACATTCACAGCTTGAGCTGGGGAAGCAGTTATTATGGGAACAGTGTTTGTGTGAGGGCGCGCGCACTTCATAGCCTAAAACATAAGGTAGGTACAAAAATAATCAGTGATACATTTGCGACCCATTAAAAATTATGGTCGCAATGGCATTTCAAAAGGTCGCATATGCGACCATTTTGGTTGCAGTGTAGTTCCCTGCGTGAAGGACTATAATGCGTTAAGAGCTCGCTCAAGTACTGTGGAGGTAAACCATTTAGGGCTTTGTAAGTAATCAGCAATATTTAAAAATTTATACAATGTTTAATAGGCAGCCAATGCAGTGTTGACAGAACCGGGCTAATATGGTCATACTTCCTGGTTCTGGTAAGAACTCGAGCTGCTGCGTTTTGAACTAGCTGTAGTTTGTTTATTAAGCGTGCAGGGCAACCACCCAGTAGAGCATTACAATAATCTAGTCTTGAGGCCATGAACGCATGAACTAATTGTTCCGCATTTGTCAATAACAGCATATGGCGTAATTTAGATATATTTTTAAGATGGAAAAATGCGGTTATACAGATATTAGACATGTGACTTTCAAATGAAAGATTGGTATCAAAGAGCGCACCCAGGTTCCTAACTGACGACAAAGACTTAACAGAGCAGCCATCAAGTGTTAGACAGTATTTTAGACAATTTTTTTGTCCAGTGATTAGAATTTCTGGGGTTTTTTTCAGAATTTAGTAGTAGGAAATTACTAGTCATCCAATTTCTTATATCAGCTATGCATGTCGTTAATTTTGTGAATTGGTAAGTTTCGTCAGGGCGTGAAGAAATATACAGCTGAGTATCATCGGCATACCAGTGAAAGCTAATTCCATGTTTCCTTATGAAACTGATTAGGAAGATTATTGATAAAGCAATCTTTAGTGGCAGAAGTTATAGGTCTAACATATTTATAACACAGAGTCGGCTTTGCAGCCTTTGCTAAATGTAATTTACATGAGACTAGATAATGATCTGAGATGTCATCGCTCTGCTGCAGAATTTCAACGGCATCATTCCATGTGATAGTATAGACCTTATTCAGACCAGCGCCATGACAGGTATGAAAGTGAGGCTGTGAGGGATAGACTTACTGTGTTTTCAATGGGATCCAATGTAAAAAGCTGTATAAAGCTCCTAGATCACTTATAATTTTAAACGGATCATATTGTCTGGATTATTTGGTCTACTGGAATTACTCAGAAACATATTTTTGCATGGTTTCGTCAGCAGAACAATCCACAAACACATTTAATACCAGTACAACCCACTGAAGAGATGGAGGTCTATCCCTCACAGCCTCGCTTTCATTCCTGTTAAAAATAGATGGCGCTGCTGTGAATAATATCTATTAGATCTAGAGTATGGCTACGACAATGAGTAGGTCCTGACATGTGTTGTCTAACTCCAATTGAGTTTACAATGTATTTAAATGCCAATCCCACTGCATCTTTTTCATTTTCTACATTATAATTACCAACTATTAGTACTTTATCTGCAGCCAATACTAATTCTGATAGAAGTCTGCAAGTTCTTTGATAAAATCTTTATGGTGCCCTGGTGGGCTGTATACAGTAGCCAGCAGAATTCTCAAATGTGATTTATTGTTTACACTATATATTTTTACATTAAGCACTATATTACTACATTAATAACACTTCAAAAGAAGTAGATTTAAAACTAGATTTCTTAGTGGTTTTTTGAAAATATTACTATAAATTACAGCAACACCTCCCCCTTTGCCTTTCGGACGAGGCTCATGTTTATAACAGTAATCTTGCGGAGTGGACTCATTTAAAGTAATGTAATCGTTTGGTTTTAGCCAGGTTTCTGTCAAACACAGCACATCTAGATTATAATCTGAAATCATATCATTAACTGTGAGCGATTTTGAAGTAAGGGATCGAATATTCAGCAACCCAAGCTTTATCATTTGCTCATCTGTACTATTTCTGTTTTTTATTTGTTGAACATCACTTACATTTTTAACCTTAGATGGGTTTGGATGTTTTTTGGATTTCCAAATTCGGGGAACAGACACAGTCTCTATATGATGATATAGTGAAAGAGGCTCTATGTGATGGGATTTATCTGACCTTGGTGATGTAAGGCCGCTAGCAGACAGTTGGTTTAGCCAGTCTGTCTGCTTCCTGAACTGAGCCCCAGATTGTCATGTTTTATCTCTAAGACTATGAGCCAAATTACTAGAGAGAAGAGCAGCACCATCCCAGGAGGGATGAATACCATCTCTTTTCAACAGGTCAGGCGTGCCCCAAAAACTTTTCCATTTGTCTATGAATTCTACATTTATTATGCGGACACCACTCAGACAACCTGCCATTGAGTGAACACAATCTACTAACTATCTCATCACCCCGGCGAGCAGGAAGGGGCCCAGAGCAAATTACAGTGCCTGACATTGTACTTGCGAGTTCACACACCTCTTTAATGTTAATTTTGGTGATCTCAGACTGGCGGAGTCGAACATCATTAGTGCCAGGTTTTTGTGTAGTTTAGAGTGACAAATCGTACCAGCGTACTTTGAGGTCAAAATGCGTGCCCGTTACGTAAAATGCGTACAGGTTGGCGGGTCTGTAGCTACAGCTGGATCCAACCATTACCCTAACAGTAGTCAACTCACTAGACCACAAAACTTATCAAATTGAAAAATATCTACTATCTTATTCTTATCTAATCAAAGATCACACCAATGGGGTGAAGTAAGCAGTGTAGGCTCTACGGCCCACTGCTGGTCAGGACAGACAAAAGCTAACAATATTGTTTTTTATTATTCAGTAATGACTTGACCAAAACAAAATTCAAGTGGATATACAGTACATATTTTAATAAAGGTGTTCCATTCCAATGTTAACCTGATTCAATCTGGATCTGTGTTTCATATGAATTGTAAATTATACTGTGCCTTATGAAATGTATCGTTATTAAATGTATCATAAATATAGATCAGCACGTACCTAATGCAACTTACTTTGCAGTAACAATGAATTTGTCAACATTCTTCTCACCACTGATAATGTGATTTGGATTTGAGACTATTTTGTCAGTGTTCTGTTTTCTTTCATTTTGTACACCTCATACATTGAGTGACACAACACCCTGATTTGTCATGCTATATTTGGTATTTCTGGATTCAGCACAACCCCACCTTTCCAACAAGACATCATATGTGTTTCTATGATAATCCCTGGCAAAGCAACCATAAAGTAAATGAAAACATTCTGCATGGATATTCAATTTGTGCATGTCCGCTTATTTTAGGTATGTGTTTTTATGTCTCTATTTATTCCATACATCAAGATATTCACATCCAGTCTTTTCTAGTAGTTAAAGCAACTTCCTGACTACAAACATGTCAAGTTTCAAAGCTCTCAGAGCTTGTGTGACTGATCTGCACTAGTTTATATGCCTTAACTCCCATACGGACAGGCTATATTTTAGTACTTTTTTGGTTTTTGGGTGTATAAATCTGTTAATTTAACAATCTTAGCAGTAAAATATTTTGAGCCAAGAATCCATTTCGTATATGGGAGACCTTAGAGATGAGGAAAAACATTGTTGGGTTTAGTTCTACATCAGGTCATTAATTACTCACCCCCATGCTGTACCAACCCCGTAAGACGTTCGTTCATCTTCGGAACACAAATGAAGATATTTTTGATTAAATTTGACAGCTGGATCACTCCTCCATAGGCTTCCTAAGGGATTGAAACTTGACGGCCCAGAAAGTCATTGAAGAAAATGTTTAAATATTCCATGTGAGTACAGTGGAAATCTCTTGAACTCACGTCTGAGGCCAACAAAGGAAGAAAAGGAATAGTCGAATAAAGTCGTTATTTATTTATTTTCGCACAAAAAGTATTCTCGTCGCTTGATAAACTTATAGTTTAGAGTGATCCAGCACTCAAATTTAATCAAAAATATCTTCATTTGTGTTCCGAAGATGAACGAACGTCTTACGGGGTTGGAACAGCATGGGGGTGAGTAATTAATGACTTAATTTTCATTTTTGGGTGAACTATCCCTTTAACAATTTGGTTAAATTAACTTTACCAGATTTGTGTTGGTGATGACTTTGGAAAAGAATCAGCACAGTCTGTGAAAAGGGTCCATGTAAAATAAATAAATGTATGATTCTATGAAACACTTTATACTTATATAACTATAAAACATAATGTATGTACTTCATGATGTTAGTACAAAAGTTATGTGTCTGAAACAAACAAATATGTGATATTTATATATATCTCAATCGCTTATCACATTCCCACAACTCTTTAGTCTTTACTTTCATTTAAGACTTTAACTCATTTAAGAATGCTCTTATGAGGATACTCAACAAAACTGACATTTTGGCATAATTCCCAGTCAACACGTTGATCTCACAGTGATCTCTCCATATGATCACAGTGAGCTAAAAGTGTAACCGCACAGCGCACATTCACTGTGTCCTCATATTATGGCCAAAATGTGAGTCACCTCAGCTAGAAACCAGCATCGCTCAGACTTCAAATTTGGGTTGATGTCTAAACAGGTGATGTCTATGAAGGTAAAAGAGTAGCTAAACTCGAGAGCATGTAGATGTGAATTTGAGAACTTGTACAATAATATTTGTACTTGTACGCTAAAATTTAAACTCACAGCTCCAGTGTGAAAACCTGTACAATAAAAATTTGAGGTTGAATGATGAAATTTGCACTCGCAGACAATAGTCACAAACCTGTATTCTGAATGTGAAGCTGCAGACGAGTACTCACAAATGTGTAAAATGCCATTTACAGAAATACAATGACAGACACAAACTTGAAATATATATTTGCACTTATTCTTACATTCACATTTGCAGTACAAGCTTAATTAGGCACTTGCACCTAATTATCAAAACTCAGTGATCCAAAATTCAGTAAACAGCATACTAATAATGTATACTATGTACAGGAAAGCCGATTAAGCACAGAATATGAACGCAACGTGTTTAATTGTAGCCTATGTTAAGCATTTTCCTTCCATAGAAACCAAGAAAGCACTTCATTTACATTTACATTTATTCATTTAGCAGATGTTTTTATCCAACGCGACTTACGCATGAGAACAAAAGCAGTTAAACCAACAATAGGACAATATGCAAGTGCTATGACCCTTCTCAGTTTAATCTAACGGAGTACCTACTCTTTTTAGGCTTAATGGACCAACAGTTATAAAAAATAAATAAACATACACAATTCGTTATACATTGCAAATAAACCTGCTACCGGTGTTTTATTAATAATGAACACAAATTTGCTTTCTACCGTCATATTCTGGGCTCATCTGCTTTCCTGTACATAGTATGCATTATTAGTATGCTGTTTACTGAATTTTGGATCACTGAGTTTTGATAATATAATTTATTTATTTTAATATCAGTCTAATGCATTAAGCCATGATAGCGTTTCAGAGCGTCCCCGAGAACGTGGGTTTCTTGACATCATCGTATACAACAGAACTCCCATTTCATTGGCTTGGCGCCAACCAATAATATGGCAAGTTTGAACGCCCCCTGCTCCCGCCCCTCTTTCTCTCTTGCCGCCACTGAGCTGCAAGTGCACAAGTTAGTTTTACATCTAATGTGTCGCGAAAAGAGTAGCAAAAGTTAAGGCGCGAAATTTGAAATTGCAGTGACAGATTTGAGAAGTGCCTAATTAAGCTTGTACTGCAAATGTGAATGTAAGAATAAGTGCAAATATATATTTCAAGTTTGTGTCTGTCATTGTATTTCTGTAAATGGCAATTTACACATTTGTGAGTACTTGTCTGCAGCTTCACATTCAGAATACAGGTTTGTGACTATTGTCTGCAAGTGCAAATTTCATCATTCAACTTCAGATTTTTATTGTACAGGTTTTCACACTGGAGCTGTGAGTTTAAATTTTAGCGTACAGGTTCAAATATTTATTGTACAAGTTCTCAAATTCACATCTACGTGCTCTCGAGTTTAGCTACTCTTTTACCTTCATAGATGTCAGGCTCCAACTTCATTAAAAAACTCCACAAATAGCATTACCAGCTTCACTTATTACTAACCAGATGTACTTCTGTCATATGTGTACAGAAGTTCTTTTTAAGATTAGCAGAGGTTTAGATGTTGATGATTTATTGAAAATTCATATTTTGGTTTGATGCCACCATTATGGTGATCAGTGTTTGTTTTAGTTGGCCCATTGGACTCTTGATGTTTTCATCCTAGTTTTTCTCTGGCTGCTATAACTGTCTTATGGCAAGAATAGTAAGAGAAAATGTGATCAGATCATGTCAGCTACGTGATGATATAATTATCATGTAGTGCTCTGATCAGTTGATCAGTGTTATTCATTTCTAATAATTGATTATAGTAATGTTCGTATAGCATGACTTTCAACATTATTTAAATAAGAAAATGGTTAATAATAAAAAGTAACATTTTGATCTACTGTTTCACTTAGACACTCAAACCTCAAGAATCAGCGCTTGAATCTCAATAATGGTGCAAGCTTAATGCTGCAATGCATTCTGGGTCCATTCTTATTGAGATTCACGCGCTGATTCTTGAGGTTTGTGTTAGTCTCTATGAAGGGATTTAAAACAATGTACACATTTCAAGTAATTACTCTGCATTGAAAATGTTAAAGATTAAAATGCTGCAGGATCTCATGCTGTATAAACCCTGGATTTTTATGATCATGTAAAATTTATACTAGAGACCATTCCCTGGATGAAATCAGGTCACTAGATTATGAAAATATCTTTAGTAGCCAACATACTATTACTTTGATTTATAGATAATTACAATAATATTTCTAGCTGGGATGAGCTCATATTGTGGCCATAGTTTGAGCACACAGTGAGTTACACTTTTAACTCTTTATGACCCCCGATTGCTGACGTTGTGACCACGTGGTGACGTCACTGTGAGATTAACGTGTTAACTAGGTTGTGTGTTATTGTTCGTTCAAGCTCAAAAGAGAACTCTATTCTGGCACAGGATAATGGCGCGTGTCTTTCTGTGTGACATGTGTGTCAAGACATTCTGACTCATGAATTCACCATTCTCTTGAATGGTTTAAAAGCGTGAATAATAGCGTGGTCATATAATATAATGCTAGCTAAAGGACGAAGCTAAACGGTAGCTGCTTTAATTGTGTTAAATATTAGCACGTTAAACTGGACAAAAAAGTATCTTATGCGTTGACATTGACATCACTAATAGAGATGCACCGATTACAATTTTCTAGGCCGATTTCCGATTTTTCATTGAGTTTGACCTGCCAATACCGATTTTAGCCGATTACGATTTCATTTTTTCCAACCACTTTACACCACACACAAATATTTATTTTCTATATTTTCTTTAATAGAACATTTTACAATTTTCATAGAACATCATTTTTTTTTAACAGATAATCGCTATAAAATAGAACTATATAAATTACCCCTGGTGTGGAAAATTAACACGCATCACACACATCCCGGTGTGAACACACTCATTGATTAACATGCACGCCAACAAAAAATATGCGCTTGCAGTCTGAACGGCCGTAATTCACGAGGTTTCCTACATGTGTGTTCCGTGTGCACGTGTGATGCTGATGTTGGCGCCCGAGTGCATTTGACAGACATAAAATTGGCATATGTCAGACTGACCACCCGATCGCCAGTCATGGCTGATCACGTGAAAATCGGCCAATTCCGGTCAATCGGTGCATCTCTAATCACTAATGTCTGTATATGTAAAATTTGCACTCAACCATTTATCAGTGAAAATATTGTTGACATTGCAAACTCAAATGTCAAATATTAAAACTGCATTTCCTTTTTTTTTTTTCTAGATTGATGCCAGTGTCATCGAACTAATGACAGATGAACAGCTAAAGACATACTTTCCATCATATGGTGATCGTTTGGCCATTTTGGGATTTTGCAGACAGAAAGCCAATAACAGGAATGACTCCAATAACAGGAAATCAAAACTTTTTGAGCGATTGAAATCAAAAATATCCAAAAAATTTAAGTATGATGATTCTGCCACAACAAGTCAACATCACACAGCAAAGAATGCTCAGAAGACTATGAGAAAGGTAGAATTAGGATGGATGAATTACGATACAGAAAATGAAATCTTCAGACAAGTGAGAACAAGAAGGGGTGGTGGCACACGAAAGGTAGATGTATCAAAAGAATCCAAGAAATCTGATTTGATTCAGCAAGCAATCAAGCTGTTTTTTGCAGATGGAAAAAGCCCAGAGGGAGACATCACTGAGTTTGATGTAGATTTAAAGGATTACAAAGAAATGTCTATTGATGAAGGCATTACAGTTGGAAAACTGTATGCAGACACCAGGTTGCCACTTTTACGGTTCTACCTCACAACAAAGAAGAAAAGTAACTCTGGCTCACAACAGGAAATGGATGTGGCTCTCACTACACGAGAACTGAATAGTTCCCCAACAAAAATGCCAGCTGAAAGATCAGGAAATACAGATAACACAGATGTGGTTTACATGGGGAGCAACATGGAACCAGAGATGCCTTTCCTTTATTCAACAGAGATAATTTCCTCCGACCTAGATGAGAATGCTTTGGATGACAGCAACACTGTCACATTTGTCACTGGAGACATTTTTAATGTGGATGATCAAATTTTGGATGATACATTACCTCTCTCACCTCTGAACACCATTGCACATAGTGAACAAATAAGGAGGATCTTAGTTGTCCACCGTGGTCATGTCCTCCCAGAACTCATTGCTCATTTTTTGGATGAAAGCGTGTTAGGGTGTGAAATAAAAATTCAAATTATTGCACCAGATGGAAAACTTGAGAGGGGCCATGATGAAGGAGGAGTAGTGAGAGACTGTCTTTCTGAGTTCTGGAATGAGTTTTATGAACAGTGCACCATGGGCAGCTCTTTCAAGGTGCCTTTCCTTAGGCATGATTTTGGACAAATGCACTGGGAAAGTGTAGGCCGTATAATTGCCTTTGGATGGCAAAAGGAAAAGTACCTTCCTGCGAAAATAGCTCCAGTAATCCTTGAGCAGGCTGCTTTTGGAAGTGCGAAAAGCAGTGTCATTGAGACTTTCCTGAAATTTGTTCCAGAATCAGAACAAGCAGTCTTTGAAGCCTGGCGATCTGACTTCAACACTGTTGACAAAGAAGAACTGCTTGAGGTTTTGGATGGCCATAGCTGTCGTAAAACTCCAACAGAGAACAATGCAGAGGACATCTTACAAGAACTTGCCCACAAAAAACTGATTCAAGAGCCTGCCTTTGTCATTGAGCAGTGGGCAAACATGCTTTCCACTGCCTTCAGTCATCTAGATGAAATTTCCTCTGTGTATGAAAACTTGCAGCCGACTGTGAGAAAGGTTCTGAGGGCTCTTTCTTTCCCAGAGAACATGAATACCCAGCAGAGGGAGATTCAAAGGTATTTAAACGCTTACCTAAGGGAATCTGGCACACAAGGTCTGTCTCGGTTTCTTAGATTCTGCACTGGTTCGGATCTTTTCTTGGGAAAAACTATCGTCATTAACTTTACACAAGTTCAAGGCTTCCAACGACGCCCAGTTGCACACACATGTGGTTGTGTCTTGGAGCTGTCAGTTTTCTATGACAGTTATCCTGATTTCAGATCCGAAATGAACAAAGTCTTAGAATGCAATGTGTGGGTGATGGACTTTATCTAACTAATGAAGTTAGAAAAGAGTACAGTAGCTACTGCTTCTAAATGTAAAACTGTATTCCGTGTGAAGTCACATTGTACCACCATAAAAGTTGTCTTGCCTTATGTATTGTTTGTTTTAAACTGTTGTTTCTGAATTGTGTGAATGTACAGCTGTACTGTTAATTAGAAAAAGTTTTAAAGATTTTTATAACTATTATAAACTGGCAATGTTATTGTCAATTGTAAGACGGTTCGCAGTTTCTGCTCACCAATGAGCATTTCATTTACATATGTCTTACAGATAAACAAATATTGCACAATTCCAGTGCAAAGATATGGATGTTTTTTTTTTTTTTTTACCCAGTTGCCATTACATCCAAACCTGTTTTAGTGTTGCTGTGTTTATAGCATTACTGTTAGTTGAACATTTGTTTACTACAGTGAGCATTTTCCTTACAGTATGTAATATGTTGCAATGCAAAGATATGTTGTGCTGTTTTCCAACAACAGTACACACAATCTGTTTCATGAATACTGTACCATAAACTTTACACTTTTTTTATGTTTAAAGAATTGCCTGCTTGCTTTGAATTTATGCAGCACAAAACCCATGCAGCTTTTTTTATTTTGAACATTAGTAGGCCTTCCTTTTCATTTCAGTTAAATGCTTCACAGCATAAACATTTTTTGATGTTAAGGTTGACACCAATAAAGTGAAATACAGTGTACATTTATGCTTCACAAATAATTTTAGTCTATGGCACTTAGTTCGTTATTTATCAACTCCCTGAGTTTGATGTAAAAATCCACAGTTGAATAGACATCTTTCGACATATCCAGATTGTGTTCTGTAATGAGGTGAACACAGGCATCAAACACGTCTTTGTCACATGGATAGTCTTTGAATATGCATTCCTCCAGACACACTTCAACTTCTTGTGAGCCTACAGGGTGTAAGTAATCTCTTGCTCCATACAACTGAGGTACTGCATGCATAATGGCTGGGCGGCCATTTGGAGATCGAGAGTTGTGTATTGGGCGTATTCTATGATTGTTCCAAGATGATGTCACTTGATCCAGTTCTTCCTGGAAAATAAAATGAATTAAAGGGTTAATTTACATGATGGGTTCATCATTTAGTCATACCAAAGCACCCATAAAAAGATTATTATTTTTCCATAATGTAATTTAGCAGTTACTTTATTGTGAGCAGTGTTGGGTAGTTTAAGGCTGCCATGTTTGCAGCTTACAGTTACTTGATTACATAGATTGCTTTACCAGGGCGGGTCTGGGGGCTGTGGGTCCATGTCCCCTTAAATTGATATCCAAGACCATTTTTTTGCCTTTATAGGGTCCATTTTTTTAAGCCTTATAAGAATTTGACATGAAAGATGGCAGATAAATTTAATATTTAATAATACAAAAAAATATATAAAGACACTGTTTTTACCATTCAAATGAAATCAGTATCAACAAAATCCATCTCAGAAGTGGCAATGCATTTACACAGCAATTACAATTGCAGAAATTACATTGATAAATATTTTAATTGTAAAAATGTTTAATAGTCTATATGAAATTATGCATTTAATAAAACTGATAGTAGATGGCAGCAAGCCACTGCCTTAATGAGTGAGTCATTGAACCAAAACTTCTGAGTCTTGCGCACGGGTTTAATGTGTTGTGCCATGACTACCAGATTGCACTACTACTTTAGTATCAACTTTAGAGATACAAAGTTATTGTTAACAGGTTTAAACAATGTTTAATAGACTTAAAGGGATAGTTCACCCAAAATGAACATTCTGTCATCATTTACTCATCCTCATGTTGTTCCAAACCTGTATGCCTAAATATGAGCTTCTTTCTTTTGTTGAACATAAAGAAAGATATTCTGAAGAATATAGATGACCAAACAGTTTAGGGTCCCCATTGACTTCCATATACTATTTGGAAGTCAAAGGGGACAAAACATCCTTCAGAACATCTTCCTTTATGTTCAACAAAAGAAATAAACATATTTTGGCATACAGGTTTGGAACAACATGAGGGTGAGTAAATAATGACAGAATATGTTCATTTTGGGTTAAAAACAAATTAACTAAAATGTGCGACTTACCTGTATTAAGTTTTGAAAACAGAATTGGATCAAACATTTGTCCAGGAAAGTGTCACCATAATGTCCATCCTCTTTCAGATTGTCAAACAGATTCATCCAAAACTGGATGCACTGACTTCTAAGTGTAAGCCACCATCTCTCAATCCGTTGATTGCTGGTGCTTGGCCCAAAACGGACGCAAGCAGAGTCGGGATGCGTTCCATGATGCAGAAATTTCTGCATCTCTGCAACATTGACGTTCTCTGTACCGCGATCCAATCTCACCATATTAGGGCAGCCCTCCGCCTCTATGACAGCTGTCATGAAGTACCCAGCAATAACCCGAGGATCACTGTTTGTTCTGTAAGCTTCAAGCCACATCATTTTTCTTGAAAACCCGTCTATGCACCCACTTATACCAATTCCGTATGGTTTTAATTTATCGTATCCATCGATATGCCACACATAATTAGGTCCACGGCTGAAATACACTCGGCGGCGAAGTCGATTCCTAGACCTCAGGTCAACTCCCTCGCCATCTAGCAACCGTAAAATCACCCGCACTGTCTCTCTGTCAGTGATAATTCCATTGAGCCAGCACTTTTGATGCATCCACCTGTAACCATGCGACTGCCCGGATGTTTGTAGTTGTTGCTGAATAAAAGCTGCCACATCAGCTTCATCAGTCTTGTTCTTCCTCCTCCAAAGCTGGTGTTTACTCAAAAGTCGCTCAAGGGTGCGATTGCTCAATTTGACTCCATGTACCTCTTGCAGTAAAGTTAGTATTTCACGATTTGTTAGTCCTCGTCTGAAATACTGCTCTATTTGTTTAAAATCCATCACGCAGAAGCCTAATTTTAGCAAGAACCAGCACAATCGGCGCCTATATGTATAGTATGGCTACGCACAATGCGTCACAAAAAAGTTTCTCATTATTACGAGAAGTCATTATTACGAGAAAGTTTCTCATTATTACGAGATGTTAAGTCATTATTACGAGAAAGTTTCTCATTATTACGAGATGTTAAGTCATTATTACGAGAAAGTTTCTCATTATTACGAGATGTTAAGTCATTATTTCGAGAAAGTTTCTCATTATTACGAGATGTTAAGTCATTATTACGAGAAAGTTTCTCATTATTACGAGATGTTAAGTCATTATTACGAGAAAGTTTCTCATTATTACGAGATGTTAAGTCATAATATTGAGAAAGTTTCTCATTATTACGAGACGTTAAGTCATAATATTGAGAAAGTTTCTCATAATTATGACTTAATATCTCATTATATTGAGAAAGTTTCTCATAATTATGACTTAATATCTCATTATATTGAGAAAGTTTCTCATAATTATGACTTAATATCTCATTATATTGAGAAAGTTTCTCATAATTATGACTTAATATCTCATTATATTGAGAACGTTTCTCATAATTATGACTTAATATCTCATTATATTGAGAAAGTTTCTCATTATTATGAGATACTTAAGTCATTATTATGAGAAACTTTCTCAATATAATGAGTTATTAAGTCATAATTATGAGAAACTTTCTCATTATAATGAGATACTAAGTCATTATTATGAGAAACTTTCTCAATATAATGAGATATTAAGTCATTATTATGAGAAACTTTCTCATTATTATGACTTACAGAATTATATTTTTTTACTCAACGTGGCGGAAACGGGCTTCCATATGTTACCCATCCGCCTAATGAAAAAAAAAAGTGTTTTAGGCAGAAAATTCCTTTGAAATGATTTTGAAATTATACAACTAACCCTCAACCAAATCCTAATCCTACCCTAACCCAAGTACATGTAGTTGCTTAATAACTCAGTACTTAAATATATAATTACACTGTAACAACGACACCTTAAAATAAAGTGCATCTAATGTGAAGAGCCGCAGGAAAGTGTTGCTTGATGAGCAATTGCCTAAAAAGGCAATTTTTTTGCATTTTAAAAAACTGCCTAATGACTTCGTAGGCAATTGCTCACCGTGCAACACTTTCCTCCGGCTCCTCTTCTCTATGAACGGTTGAGAAAGAAGACAGAAGCACATTAGATGCAGTTATTCCAGGAATGCAGGAACATGCTGAGAGAGAGACAGAGAGAGAGAGAGAGAGAGAGAGAGAGAGGGAGAGAGAGAGAGAGACAGAGAGAGAGACAGAGAGAGACAGAGAGAGAGACAGAGAGAGACAGAGAGAGACAGAGAGAGAGACAGAGAGAGAGACAGAGAGAGACAGAGAGAGAGACAGAGAGAGACAAAGAGAGAGACAGAGAGAGAGAGAGAGAGAGAGAGAGACCTTTTTAATTAATTAATACATTTTTACCTTTTTACTTTTTTACCTTTATTATTATTATTAGTTTAAAGTCTGTTTATAGAGAACGGCGTCGTCTTAGCGGCCCCTAATTTAATAACAAATTATAATTTTAGTGAGTGAATCAATCAAAACTAACTTTAGCTGGAAATAGCATTATTCAAGAATTGCTATAAAGTCAAAACAATCTCTGTTACCTTAAATTATATGTTTGTCTCTGTAAAGCTGCTTTAAAACAATCCATTGTTAAAAGCGCTATATGAATGAAGATGACTTGACTTGACTTCATTCGCCTCTGGTTTAAAGTTACCGCTGCTTTGGCTACTACCCAGGTGCCATTCGCTGCTGCTGACAAGTCTCGTGCTCTGAGTCTGTCCAATGGCAATTCCATCTCCCGGCCGAGCATGAGCAAAGCAGGAGACGCCTGGGTGGTGGTGTGCTGGCTAGCTCTGTAATGCATCAAAGTAAGGTTGAGTGCTGTTTGGGATGTGTACCCCTAGACAAGATGTGCACAAATGCCATTCTTAAGGCTCTGATTGAATCTTTCAACCCCGCCGTTCGCTTGGGGGTAGTAGAGTGCAGCCCGGATATGCTTAATTCCCTTATTGCGAAGGAAAGCGGAGAAGTCTGCAGAGGTGAACTGCGGTCCATTGTCAGTAGTGATGGCACGAGGCATGCCCCAGCGAGCAAACAGGCTGTCCAGTATCTGTGTGATTGTCTGTGATGTGACCGTTCCGGCTGGTATTACCTCCGGCCATTTAGAATGGAGATCATACACGACCACCAGAAAGCGTTGATGATGAGGAACTCTATGGTCATGAATTTCCGCACAAATGTCCAGTTGAAGGTGATCCCATGGGTGAGATGGCCATGGAACAGGTTGAAGAGGGGTTGGAGCTGGTAGTCCAGTCTTCCCACTGAGGAGACAAGGTTCATAGTCCCTGACCAGCCCTTCAATGTCGTGGTCAATGCCTGGCCACCAGACCAGGTCCCGGCATCTTTGCTTGAGCTTAACGATGCCCAAGTGGACCTCGTGCGCCATTGATAGGACACGTGCAGACTGTACAGAGGCCCCTGGAGACACAAACCTCACCCCAGCAGTTCATTTCGTACTTTAGCAAAAAGGTTTTAACCCCTCAGGCATCCGTGCCGGCCACCACGAGCATATATATGTACGGAGTGTTGTCAGTGTGGGATCACACTTGGTTACACTCTGCAGCTCCTCCAGAGAGACAGATGCTTCCAGAGGTGCATGGAGCATCTGGATGAGTTCTGGCTCCATGTCATCATCACTGCTTCGCGAGGCCGTCGGTGTGGGCGGATCAATGGACCAAGATAGAAGATCAGCCACCACGTTGTCCCTCCCTGGTGTGAATTTGAGTTGGTAATCATACTGCCTTAGGCGCTCACCCCATCTGTACAGACGTAAGGGTTTATGACCTCAGCCAGAGGCTGACAAGAGCGTGATCAGAGCCTGATGGTCAGTGCGGAGGATGAAACGACGACCATAGAGGAAGAGGTGCCATCTTTCAGTTACCCAGATACACGTGAGGGGCAATGCCCCTAGTTGTGAGACAGAACCCTACCAAATCTATGGCTGAGAATGAAAACATGCATTTCTCTCCATTCAATGTAAGGTTATGTGCCATGAGAGCACTGACCACCCTACGGAGAAGGTTGTTATGGGTCTGGACATCCGATGCATGAACAACTATCATCCAGGAAAACTGCGACTCCAGGAATACCAGCAAAGATGGTGGCCTTCACCTTTTAAAAGCAGCTGGGGGCGGAGTTTGGGCCAAACGGCATACGAGTATAACGAAATACCCCAGCGTGTGTGACAAAAGCTGTGAGGTCTCTGCGGGAAGGGTCCAGCTTCGTAAAGACCGTCGAACCATAGAAGTTATTGGTCAGCTCCTCAGCTGTGGGAAATGGGTACTTGTCAGGGATAACAGCCTTATTTACAGAGCGCAGGTCAACACAGACTCGTATTCCACCAGATTTTTTTTTTTGCAATGACCAGGTTAGAAATCCAGGGGGTCGCATTATCTGGCTCAATCATCCCCATGTTCAGCATCCTTTGAAGCTCAGCAGTGACTTCCTCCCGCAGAGCTAGAGGAATCCTACGCACGGGTTTTATGACTGGCGATACCCTCTGCAGGGTCCACCAGAGGCTTGTGGATGAAAGCTGTAAGGCAGTCCAGTCCGTCAAACAGCGCTGGCCATCTCTGTTGCCAGGTGGAGGAAACATGATGGATATCAGAGCCCTTATCGTCTCGCAGTGTGAACCCTAAGCTTGTAAATAGATCAAGCCCCAGAAGGTTGGCTCCCCGTTCAGAAATGTAGAATGGGAACGATGGCAGGTGTTTGAAGCCATACCGTACTGAGATGCGGAGAACGCCAAGCATAGTAATCCTGGAACTGTTGTAGCCACAGAGAGATGTGCAGGGCTGCTGTAATGGCAGATGGGAGAAGAACTTGTGATACGTAATGGCATTGAGCAACGATGCAGCCGCACCCGTATCCAGGAGCAGTGGGAGACTCACCTCATCCAGAAGCACAGTACATGTCCTAAAAGCTGCCTGGCCAGCTGATACATGTCTAATTTCAGTGTAGTCATTACGGGCAGATGAGAGTGTCCTCTGTGATGCTTGCGTAGCAGGAGCCGACCGGCATACTTTAGCAAAGTGATTTTTCTTTAAGCAATTCCTACATATCTGCCCACGTGCAGGGCAATTTGGGGCTCTTGAATTGTGCAAACTAGACCCGCAGTTTTGAAATGCGTCGGGTTCTCTGCAGCTGTGCAAAATGCACTGAAAAACATGCATCCTTACTCTCATTTTTTCCTATGGGTAAGAGACTGTGGCCTTGGTGACTGTCAGGTCGGAGTTGTTGTATAGGGATGTCCCTATCGCATCAGTGAGCAGTGTAGAGCATTCGACAGCTGCCTCCACTTGCAGCGCGATTACAACCGCTTGATTTAGTGTTAGTTCGTCAGATTCTAACAGCAGTTTTTCCTGTGTCTTTTCACACAGTATCCCTTCAATAAGCTGATCACAAACGATCTCATCATCTCATCGCAGTGTCCCATAATTGCACGAGCGCGCCATGTCTCGCAGATTAGTTACATTGACCTGCACGGACTCACCCGGTCGCTGAAGACGTTTGCGTAGCTTGTATCGGCGTAGTATGACTCGTTCCTGGCACGTGAAGTGGAGAGCGAGCTGAGCTACCGCTTCCCCAAGAGCGCGATATATCCTCTGTCCCCCGAGACAGTGACGAAGCAGGGCAATTTTCCTCCGATCCGGAATATCAGTATAGTCCATACACCGTGAAGCCATCAATCCAACTCACCCACGGAATATGCGGTTCGCCAGGAACGGGAAGAAAAGGTGTCAGCTGTGGTAAGCTAAACTCAGCCATACTCGTCGCCAATGTTGTGTTGAAGGGTTTTTAATTCAACAAGAAGTTCAATTTCACACCAGGGCTCGGAACGATATAATATTGTTGAATATTAAATGTCCCCAACTAAGTAAAGCCAAAGGCGACGAAATCTTCGAATGTATTTTTACTGAATGATGAACCGTCACAAAGCTCTTTCCTTTTCTTTATTGTTAACATTGTTAACGGTTTTCTTTTCTTTTTTTCTTTTCTTAAAAATAATCTTTTGTTACTTTGTCAGCCAACAAAATAAACCTGAGCATCACATATCTCCAACCTATAGTCAAGTCAAGTCACCTTTATTTATATAGCGCTTTTTACAATACAAATTGTTTCAAAGCAGCTTTACAGAGATAACAGGAAAACAATGTTGTAATAGTATTGTTAAATTCAAAATTAAATGTTAAATGTCCCCAACTAAGCAAGCCAAAAGCCAATGGCGACAAAGGCGAAGAGAGGTGAAAAAGGCAACAGTGGCAAGGAACCAAAACTCCATCAGATGACAGAATGGAGAAAAAAACCTTGGGAGAACCCAGGCTCAGTCAGGGGGCCAGTCCTCCTTTGGCCAACGAACGAACAGTGTATGATTATGAGTTAGGCAGCATAATGTCAGGAGTCAGATGTGATCAGAACTTTCACGATATTTATCCAGTTCATCTGGTTGGAGGTTGGGTCATCCGGCCGGTGAGGAGGTGAGTGTGTTGAGGTGTTCATGGGCCTTCACAGTGTTGATGGGGCTGGCTCATCAGGGATGCGTTGTCGTCGTGTCCATGTGATGGTCCTTCCTCAGATCTGGATATGGCCTGGATCCGGCGGTTTGCGGTAAACCTCGGGATAAACAGAGAGACTAATATTAGCGTAGACGCCATCCTTCTTATGATGTACATAGTACATCAGGAATTATGGGAAGTGTTCCCGGTTCCGGCTGATCTAAACTATGCAGCCTAACATTGAATTATAGAAATCTATAATGTGTTATGTGTATGCTAAGCCAAAGAGATGTGTTTTTAGTCTAGATTTAAACTGACAGACTGTATCTGCTTCCCGGACTGTGTTAGGAAGATTGTTCCAAAGTTTTGGTGCTAAATAGGAAAAGGATCTACCGCCAGCAGTCGATTTTGATATTCTAGGTATTATCAACTGGCCAGAATTTTGAGATCGCAATAGACGTGAAGGACTATAATGCGTTAAGAGCTCGCTCAAGTACTGGGGAGCTAAACCATTTAGTGCTTTGTAAGTAATCAGCAATATTTTAAAATTGATACGATGTTTAATAGGCAGCCAATGCAGTGTTGACAGAACTGGGCTAATATGATCATACTTCCTGGTTCTGGTAAGAACTCTAGCGGCTGCGTTTTGAACTAGCTGTAGTTTGTTTATTAAGCGTGCAGGGCAACCACCCAGTAGAGCATTACAATAATCTAGCCTTGATGTCATGAATGCATGAACTAATTGTTCCGCATTTGTCAGTGAGAGCATATGACGTAATTTAGATATATTTTTAAGATGGAAAAATGCGGTTTTACAGATACTAGACACGCGACTTTCAAATGAAAGATTGGTATCAAAGAGCACACCCAGGTTCCTAACTGACGACGAAGACTTAACAGAGCAGCCATCAATTGTTAGACAGTATTCTGGGTTATTACGTGTGGCAGTTTTTTGTCCAAAGATTAGAATCTCTGTTTTTTCAGAATTTAGTAATAGGAAATTACTGGTCAATCAATTTTTTATATCAGCTATGCATTCCGTTAATTTTGAGAATTGGTAAGTTTCGTTAGGTTTTGAAGAAATATACAGCTGAGTATCATCAGCATAACAGTGAAAGCTAAAGAAAGCTATAGCCTCATGTAAATATCATTCCTGCCGAAGAGAGTACTTTATAAACACGTCCGCGCGAGATAGCGCTGCAGTAGCCGCTAAACACTCGTACAAATCCAAACGCACGCCTTTTCATCAGTGCAAAGCTTTGAAGACCTTTTAATGAGCAGATAGCTGGAGTTAAACATTCAAATTTGAGGAAGTGCCACCATTGAAAAAAAAAGGTTGCACTCTTTATGTTTTTCCCTGTCATTTCTCTCTTTGATGCTGGGATATTTCTGCAGGGCAATGCTAGCGTCTTCAGTTTGCTTTTACTTACTCTACCGGGAAGTGTTTCACAGACGATGGCATCTTCACTTCCATCTCAGAGCAAGCCGACTCTATCGACGGCAGGAGATATGAAGAGCGGGAACAGAGAGGCGGAAGTGTTGCGCTCGTGTTTTTCTCGCGAGCTGCGGGAGAACAGTAGTGCTTTGAACTCGCCCCCCCATTAAAAGCCCGATGGAGATTTGAAGAGATCTGTTGAAAGGAACCGGCGTATTTTAGATGTTAATTTGTTTTTGTTGTGTTTCTCCCTTACTCTTTTCTCTCTCTCTCTCTCTCACTCTCTCTCTCTCTCTCTGTCTGGGCCTTCTAAATCTTTTATATTCTCATCCCATTTAACACAGCTGGATAAAAAGCTTTATTTTTCCCCAAACTCCAGCGTCTTGCTTCATTTACATCTCTATTGAACTTTTTCACACTTTGTGCAAAGTCAAAAGATCAATATTCACACAACTTATTCCGGGATTATGGCGTGCACCGTATAAACGGCACATGACTTGTGTTCATGTCTCGAGGAGCGGCGTTCGTGGAAAAGAGCCAAGATAATTATCCGAACGCATTATTAGACGGGGCAATCAGGGAGCGTTTGGATTGTTCTCTGCTGTTTTCTCTGGCACTCACTCTGAGCGTGGAAATGATTGTGTGCTGTGAGATCTGAGAAGCTCATATAGATGCTAAACGGCCTGTTACAAAATATTTAGTTTACGCTGGATGTCTGACACAGATGAGGCCATTAACTGGGAGTGCTGAGGCTTTGAGACATTTGTTCTTCATAAGATTGTTTATGTACAGAACAAAAATGGAATTAAAGATCAAAACTGGATTTTTTTTCCCCTTTTCTAAAGATAATGTGATGTTTGCAAAAGTTACCGTTAGGTTGCTACCTAGCTAACAGATTTTTGTTATAAGAAAGTTCTACAAATATTCAGTGTTGGTTCTGGGAACTTTAAAAAAAATGTTTTCTAAAAAGCTCCTGCAATTGCTGATAAAGTCAATGGACAAGAGCCCAACTAAAATAAACACTGATCACCATAATGATGACCGCAAACTAAACATTTTCAACCAACATCAACATCTAAACCTCTGTAGGTCTGGTTAGTAATAAGTGAAGCTGGTAATGCTGTTTGTGGAGTTGTTTTATCAGATCTTGAGAGATTTAATGTATTTTATCTTCAGTTCATCGAAGTCTGTGTCTGAAGAAAGTTGTAGTTTGTTCTTATTTCTCTTTCTTTCAGCGCTTGTTCACAGCCGGTGTTTGAACGATTGAAAGAACGTTTCAGGAACATCATACTAACCTTTAAATATTATATTACCATTCAGGAAACTGGACAATTTTATGTTCTTAGAATATAACTAAACTAAACTAAACTGAAACACACCTGGCTAGGAAACTAAACCGGCTTCATGGTACAGGCCCCTCCAATGCTGGTTCAACGTGTATTCTTGTTTATCTCCTGTGTTGATTGTCTCCTTCATCTCTCCAATGATCTCCTTCATCTCGTGGCTGAAACCTGAAGGATGAAGATTAACTGCATCATCGCCATTCTCAAACTACAGTGAAAAGATACGCAAGTTATCCACTAGCCTATAAACTATAAGCCAAAAAACAGATGTTTGGATTTCTTACATGTCTTTGAGTTCTGGTTTCATTCATTTCCTATTATCACTGTAAAGCTGCTTTGAAACAATCTATATTGTAAAAAGCGCTGTATAATAATAATCATTTTATTCATATAGCGTCTTTCCAGAGCTCAAGGACACACAGGTGAAACTCGAAAAATTTGAATATCGTGCAAAAGTTCATGTATTTCAGTAATTCAAATTAAAAGGTGAAACTAATATATTTAGTATATATAACTATATACATATGCATGATTATACTTTTCAGAGGGCCGACATTTCTGTATTTAAAATCCTTTTATTTATTGATTTCATGTAATATTCTAATTTTCTCAGATTTTCTCAGATTTGGGGTTTTCATAAGCTGTAAGCCATCATCATCAAAATTATAACTTTTGCACATATAACTTTCTAATTTTTCGAGCTTCACCTGTAAATGAAGATGATTTGACACACCCAGACAATAATGAAAACACTGTCCTCGATGGCTCTTACTTCTCCAGACGTTTATAATCTTCTGCTTCTGCCAGTGACTGTGGCCTTCATTAGAGATACTGGGCCGACAACAAATCAACAATCTGTGAAAATGTGCCTATCATAATTCCATAGGGACATATCCATGCGGCATAAATCATTAATACTCGGATGCTTTGAAGTGACTATTGTACATGATGAAAGTGAAACGTCTTGAAACGCTGGAGCGTAATAGTTGGATTATGTTGCTCCTTCATGTTGAAGCGGCACTGAATTGAAACTCCTTAAGATATTATGTCTTCGTCAAGAAGAACTTTTTGAAGTCTGTTTAAAATCATAATCCGTCTTTAATCAAACTCTCACACGGTTCCTGCCGCACATGGAAAGCGTCACACCTTTGAAGTCGGTTTCTAGCAGTATAAAGGGTTTATTCTGGCCTGCCGTCACTGTCCGCTGAGCTGTCTCTCCTTTCATTGCTCTCAGAACAACTTGTCTGTTCATGTAGCGCTTGTGCAGAGAGAGAGAGAGAAAACAAGGCCATCAAAGACGCTTTAAAGAAATGTAGAAAGAAAAAAGAAATGAGAAACCGCCATCATAGGAGCACACAGAATATTAAAGGTGTATTACAATCATAAAACCTTGTAGTTTCCACATACCAACAACAGAGGGAGTGAAACAAACAGAGTTTCGCTCTAACCTGGAAGTTTTTAGTCAATCTGAAGTTTATTTATACAGCACTTTTTACACTACAGAGAGTGTTTCAAAGCAGCTTTACAGAGAAAATAATGCAACAGAGTTTGTTTCCAGAAGAAAATAGCATCACAGTCAAGTTGTAAAAAAGTTATTAATTTAGGTCATATAGGCTATATATATATGTATGACGTCACGTAATACGCAATTACGTTGAAAAGGTCACGCTTCTGTCCTGACGAAAATGTTCTTTTAGCCTTTTTAAAATTAAAACACCCAGGATACGCACACGAAATGGGCATTTAAACGATAAACTGACACAAAGACATTTGAATATGTGTATATGGTCCTCCTTCCTCACATTCGTAAACACTGACTCGGTACTTCCGCCGACGCGTGACCTTTTCAACGTAATTGCGTATTACGTGAGTCACGAACGCGCATCACAGAACAGAGCAAGGCGAGTATTTGTGCTTCTAAAACTTAAACTTTTTTATTTATTTGTGAAATGCCGATGGTTTGTCTAGATAAGACCCTTATTCATCGTCTGGTGTCGTTTAAAGCCCTTTGAAGCTGCACTGAAACTGTCATTTGGACCTTGAACCGTTTGGGTCCTGTTGAAGTCTATGGAGAAAAATCCTGGAATGTTTTCATCAAAAACCTTCATTTCTTTTCGACTGAAGAAAGAAAGACATGGACATCTTGGATGACATGGGGGTGAGGAAATTATCAGCAAATGTTTTTTTTAAAAGTGAATTAATCCTTTAAGTACAACATGGTAGAAGTATGTGAATGGGGAGGCAGCCTTAAATTTGAGCATGTTTCATTTGCAATGCCATTTACACACTCAAGCTTACCGCCTGCAAACCAGTGTTTAGAAGACTAATGAGCACAAATACAGGCTTCTGCACTGAACACAGTTAACTGTGACTTGAAACAAGGCTTTGTTGTGTTCTCAGCGCCCGTATAAAAGTGGACTTGGCTATCGAGCTACTGTATTTTCTCAATTCCTCTGATGTTATTTTGGCCCTCTCTGTCTCAAAGCTTAATTGAGTCTCTTTCTTTTTTCAAAATGTTACTTTTAAGAGACACTAAACATCACTTCGCCATATAGATGTATTGACCGATTTAAACACTACTCACTTAGCTAAATAGATATTAGAGCGGTAGACCTGTTTGGTGTGTAGATCAAATGAGATGCTAATGTTGTACACTTCAATCTGTCATCATTTATCTCACTATTGTTTATTGTTTCAATGCTGTAAGCCTTTCTATTGTCTATGAACACAAAAGATGTTTAGCAGAATGTTCGTGGTGCTCTTTTACATATAATTAAAACATTCAGTGAAGAGTAAAATTAGCTAGATTCTTCTGAAGTCATATGATATCTTAGTTTGAGGAACGTATTTTGAAAATCTTTACCCCAGCATTCCAGTCAAAGTATTTTACATCACCTTCGCAACAAGACAAGATACTCAAGAACCAGTTTCATTTGAGGTGAAGGTAAAGTTCAAACATAGAGTTTAATAATAATCCAACAGGCAAACAGCAGAAGGTTTAGCAACACGCTTTCACAAACGAGACCAGACAAGCACTGAGTGAAGGTGAGGAGCTTAAATACACATGGTGATCAACTAAATGACGAACAGGTGTGATGATAGATTAGATTAGTTTCCATGGAAACTGATGAGTGGCGGGAAACTCAAACAGAGGAACACATGTGACTAATGAGTGCAAAACTGAAACTAACATGACAAAGATAGACTTTAGCTTTTAGCGCTTACACTGCAACGATATGCTTGAAACAGAGAAGTTTTTTCTTTTGAGGTTTCCATGTACAGACTCAAAATGATCCCCAGTCACACTGTAAAAACGCTGTATTCTGCTGCCAGGCCAGTAGATGGCGATGAAACACTGTAGACTGAACACGTAACACGCATGTGCATGATGTCATCATCTTCAGAGATTCATGTTTGTGTTGTTTACACGGAGACCGGTTTCAAAAACGTGCACTTTGAAACCCGGTTTCAAAGTGCACGTTTTTGAAACCACCCAAAACGCTGTTATCGTGTAAACGAACGACCAAAACGCATAAAAAGTTTTACGTTTTTTTGTTGAAAACGGTGTCATGTAAACAGCCCCTAGTGTGACAACTGTGACCACGAATTAACAAATTGTTACTAATACGTCAGCACGTTTTAATTATGCATTTTGTGGCTTTAAGTAAATCATACACACAATAATAATTAGTTCCCTTGTTTTACTAAATCATGCACAATATAATAAATGATTCCCTTGTTTTAATAAAACGTGCACAATATAATAATTAGTTCCCTTGTTTTACTAAATCATGCACACAATATAATAATTGAATAATTTCGTTTTACTACATTCAGTGCATGATATAATATTCCGCTCCCTCGTTTTACTAAATTGTGCGCATAATATAATAAATTGTTCCCTCGTTTTACTAAATCATGTGCACAATATAATCAATTTCCTTATTTTTCTAAGTAGTGCCCACGATAGGACAAATCGGTGCAATGTGGCTACAATTAACGAAAACAAGAGAACGAATTCTTAACTCATTGCAACCATTTTTGTCCGCATGTGAAGGGCTCCATCATACTGGTGTGGAATACATGAGGGTGAGTAAATGTTTTTTTCTTCATCTACTTGTGACCTACAACACAGACCGTTTCCCTGAAGAGCAGTGCAGATGTAGACTCTAGTGAGAACACGATGGCCTGCATCTGTTCCTCTTTCTCCTCCTCCAACTCTGTTTTTTGTAGTCAGAAATGAAGAACCTTCACATCAACTTTCCTGCGTCTGCTTTGATCACTTCTGCAGTGAAATTCCTCCAGTGGATGAAAGAAAAGAGGTAAATGGAGTGAGTTGGAGGAGAGTGATCATTGTGAAAGTTGTCTGAGGGACTTCAGAGGCAGTGCCGTAATGTGAAGCTCTTTTACAGTAATTAGGATCAGCATGCATTATTTACATTGTTTGTGTCTGTGTCTCCTCTCGTCACTTTAATGGCTCTTCAAACCCCTGTGTGTGTGAAGGAGACTGACAGATACACAAATCTGCAAAAGCAACAATCAGTGTCAGGCTTTATTTGAGCCCACACAGGTGATTGTCTCTTGTGACATTAGTCTAAAAGCAACTACAAAAAACACTGTCTTCTTCTATGATACTGTGGTAGTGAGACACATCTATAGGGATAACAGTCATTATCACAAAATAAAGCTTGGGGTTTACTTCTTTTTTTTCTGCCTAAAGGATTAGTTCACTTCAGAATTATAATTTTACCTGACCTACAGAAGATGGAGTTGTCAACTTTATACACTTAGTCTCAAATGCAGGTACTTTTGGACTAGAAATGTAGGTTATTTCAGAAACCACCGATAATAGTTTGAAACATTTTGCACATTGATTCAAAACATTACATACATTTGGATTGGCGGTGCGGTTCTGTTCTGGGCATGAACTCCTTTCACATGGAGCAACATTATTAAAATTAAGATAAATGACAGTCTGATTCAAAGAGGAATATCAGAAGTCGTGACTTGACGACAGGTGGAGCTGGGGATGGAGGAGGGTAATCAGCTCCTGAGCAACCAGATAAAGCTGCTCTCTCTTTTACCTCCTTGCTTATCCACGTTTTATATCCATTCCTTGCATCCTGTTGTTTCTTCTTCAGCTTGCTCTTAAAAAGTTGCTCTTAAAAAGTAAGTTGTTGCCACCTAGTGGACCCACCAGTTTAAACTGGTGAATAGGCCTCTGAAAGGCTCTATATTTTGTGATCATATTTGTTGACCACTAAATGCCATAATTTACCAATCAAAAATAAAGTATTCTTGATAGCTGTGCAATTTGTATGTATCTTTTTTTTTACTATTTCTCATCTACCCTCTGCTACTCACATCCTAGTCTCATTATCAGATGCATATCACACATAAAAATGGTAAGAGCATGTTGAAATTGCCAGTTCTTATTGGCTGATTTCTTGGGAAATTGTGCCATTGCTTACTTCATTTAACAAGGTTTAGTGTGAAATTTCTTTTAAAACAAAACATGCATTTTATATTAAACAAAATAAAATTTAATTTGTAAATATTTCGTTGTTTTTTATTATAATACCCACATTACCTTATGTTGCAATGCAGAAGAAAGCTATTTTCTGGGATTGTGTGGGCACTTCCGGTTCATTAATCAAAATAACATGTTAACAGTTTTGCAGTTTCAAGCAGCATTGCAAACAGTTTTTCTACTGTTAACTGGAAGTGAATGAGATCAGAAGCCTCGACACAATCAAGTTACATTGTAACTTCATACCTTACAGTTTTTTACAGTCGCTAGGACCCATTTTTCAATACTTAAGTCACTTTTTCAAAACTCTTCACACAGTTCTCCTAACCAACTTTCAGCTCGGCACAGCAGTTCATTTCACATTCAAAATGCACTAAAACTACCAAATCACTTCATACATATCTCACATCAACACATTCTTCCATAACACTAGCAAAGGTTGACAGCTAACAAACACACTTTGTCACCCACAAAACAATAACATAAAAAACACTAACAACAGGTAACTTTATACAATGTTTTCCTATGTAAATGCTTTCTTTCTTCTACCTCTCTAATGTTTAGAATTCACTGCAATATATGTTACTAGAATGAATCAGACATCATGCAGTTATTATAGCTATTTTATGTTTTTGGAGTAATTCCAAAGTATAAAAATTTGTATACACACCATCCACCGATACAGATACAATAGGAATCAGCTGTGGTTGGTCCAATTGTTTTTATACCATTTAATTTTTAGATTCTAAATATATTTCATTACAATATTACTGTAGAAATGTGGCAAAATGCTGTCTTGTTCAGTTTTGTATTATGTTATTGTTTTGAACGTAAGTTTAACAGTTTTGAAATCAGTGTGTAAGCATGTGCAGATTGGCCTTTCGGTACACAGAGTTTTGGCGGTTGTTGTGTCGAAGTGAGAAAAGAATTAATGTAATTTGAAAGATGTAGTCATTGAATGCATTTTGTGCCAAAGCACTGATAAATGATCCACAGTTTAGCCCACATATATTTCTGTTGTGCTCACTGTGTGAAGAGTTTTGAAAAAGTGACCTAAGTATTGAGAAATGTGTCCTAGCGACTGTAAAAAACTGTAATAATAAGGTGAATAAAAGCAGTGCACTGGACTTTGTAAAAGAGTCCAGTTGTGTAGTTTAGCCCTTCCTACTCCTATTAGTTACCTTTTGGTTCTGTAAGCCATGTAAGCATTTATGGGGTTGCAAGAGATGAAGATTGTTTCAGAACTGAAGACATAGAGGTGATGTAGAAACATTATAGTACAAGAGAAAGATTTAGAGGGACAGCCAGGACTGTGCAGGTGTGCTGGAGTGTGTGTTACTGCAAGACGAATGCGCGTGTGTGTGTGTGAGTCTGTGTGTGTGTGTGTGTGTGTGTGTGTGTGTGTGTGTGTTCATGTTTGTGTCTGAATGTGAGCATTTGCTGAACACATCTGTTTATTATTCCTGTACGTGAACTCCTCTTGTCAGTCAGCTCTCTCGACTCCCCTGAAGACAGCAGGAGAATCAACATGTCAGTCATTCTCTGACTCTCCAACCATCACACTTCTGGGGAATACGCCTCACTTAAACAACCATTTACAATCCATGTGCATTTTTGGTTTAAAAGAAGACTGCGACAGAGATATAAAGAGAGAGATCTTTTTCTTTCTTTTTTTTAAGACATTTCTGATACTGCTTGTAGGCTATGTCCCAAAGTGATGTACAAAAAATTATTTTAACAGCCAATGCATGACATATAATAGAATATAAACTAGTATGAAAACCATAATTCAGTGCTCTCAGACTCAAAAAGTCAGGGTATAAAAATGAGTCTTAAGAGTTCATCTAAAACCATGCAGGGCGAGGACAGATTTAATGCTCAGCGGGATATTATTCCATAACCTGGGTACGACTATTGGAGAATGGCGGGTGGTGTAAGATAAGTGTGATATAGGTCTAGTGAATTTTATGTTTATTAATTTCTTCAAATGCATTATAGAATTGTTCAATGTTATTTTCTTGATATTGATAATATTGTTTAAATGCTTGTGCTAGGTGGATGCTGCACATTGGTGGTGGTCGAGGAGATTCCCCCCTACATGTAAAGCGCTTTGAGTGCCGAGAAAAGCGCTATATAAATGTAATGAATTATTATTATTATTATTATTATAAACAAAACAAAAAAAGAACGTTATGTGCATTTATTAATTTAATTATTTTCATTTGGCATACCGGCGTGATGACGTCATCGCACACTTCGGTATGTGGCGCGCGCCTGTGATACGCTCCAGAAGAGCCCGTCTACGGAGAGCCTGGCCACTCCCTATTAAGTCCTATTGTACCGAATTTTGGTTGTAGTTCCACCAGAGTTCCCCTGGGGGCGATCGCCCATGAGTGTAGAATGAATGGGAGTCTATGGAGCTAGACGGCTAAATTTGTCTCTTTCACCCGATTGCCGTTGAGAAATCTCAGATTTGATTGTAGGTTTTGCAAGTTCAACATGGGTTATAGGTCGAAAGTTGAATGAACGAGTACTTATGTCCTTTCGATTTCTTACAGGTTGAGTTGTTGTTGCCCAACACGCTAGCTTTCTGCTAATGATGCTGATTGGTCAGTAAAGGACTGATTACGACCAGAGATACCGCTTGATGGCATCGTGGCATCCGAAGCGGGACTAGAATGTTAAGGCGGACTTAACTCTTCTAGCACGTGTATTTACCTGTGTCAGCTGTGTTACCTGTGTCAGCTGTGATGTGTTACCTGTGTCAGCTGTGTTACCTGTGTCAGCTGTGATGTGTTACCTGTGTCAGCTGTGATGTGTTAACTGTGTCAGCTGTCTTACCTGTGTCAGCTGTGCTGTGTTACCTGTGTCAGCTGTGATGTGTTACCTGTGTCAGCTGTGCTGTGTTACCTGTGACAGCTGTGCTGTGTTACCTGTGTCAGCTGTGCTGTGTAACCTGTGTCAGCTGTGCTGTGTAACCTGTGACAGCTGTGCTGTGTTACCTGTGTCAGCTGTGTTACCTGTGTCAGCTGTGTTACCTGTGTCAGCTGTGTTACCTGTGTCAGCTGTGCTGTGTTACCTGTGACAGCTGTGCTGTGTTACCTGTGACAGCTGTGCTGTGTTACCTGTGTCAGCTGTGCTGTGTAACCTGTGACAGCTGTGCTGTGTTACCTGTGTCAGCTGTGTTACCTGTGTCAGCTGTGCTGTGTAACCTGTGACAGCTGTGCTGTTACCTGTGTCAGCTGTGTAACCTGTGTCAGCTGTGCTGTGTTACCTGTGACAGCTGTGCTGTGTTACCTGTGTCAGCTGTGCTGTGTAACCTGTGACAGCTGTGCTGTGTTACCTGTGTCAGCTGTGTTACCTGTGTCAGCTGTGCTGTGTAACCTGTGACAGCTGTGCTGTGTTACCTGTGTCAGCTGTGTAACCTGTGTCAGCTGTGCTGTGTTATCTGTGACAGCTGTGCTGTGTTACCTGTGTCAGCTGTGCTGTGTAACCTGTGACAGCTGTGCTGTGTAACCTGTGACAGCTAAATTATAACTTTGCAACCGTCTACTACAGTAGCGCATCAGGGAGTGCATTGTAGTCTCCGTGAGGAACATTTTGATTCATTTGTTGCTATAGGAGAGGAAGAATTTTGCAAACTTGTTAATTCATCTAAATCGACAACTTGTATGCTAGACCCTATACCGACTAAGCTACTGAAAGAGATGCTTCCAGAGGTCATAGATCCTCTTCTAAATATCATTAATTCATCTTTGTCTCTAGGATACGTACCAAAAACCTTTAAGTTGGCTATGATTAAACCGCTTGTTAAAAAAACGCAACTTGATCCGACAGAATTAGTCAATTATAGGCCAATCTCGAATCTGCCTTTTCTGTCAAAGATACTAGAAAAAGCAGTTTCATCACAACTGTGTTCCTTTTTAGAAAGAAATAATATCTGCGAGGATTTTCAGTCCGGATTTAGACCGTACCATAGTACTGAGACTGCTCTCATTAAAGTCACAAATGATTTGCTCTTATCATCCGATCGTGGTTGTATCTCTCTATTAGTATTACTTGATCTTAGTGCTGCATTTGATACTATCGACCACAACATTCTTTTAAATAGACTAGAAAACTATGTTGGCATTAGTGAAATTGCACTAGCATGGTTTAAATCATACTTATCTGACCGTTTTCAGTTTGTAGCAGTAAATGAAGAGATGTCTTATCGATCACAAGTTCAGTATGGCGTACCACAAGGCTCAGTACTAGGACCGCTGCTGTTCACTCTGTACATGCTACCATTAGGATATATCATTAGGAAATATGGAATTAGCTTCCACTGTTATGCTGATGATACTCAGCTGTATATTTCTTCAAAACCTAACGAAACTTACCAATTCTCAAAATTAATGGAATGCATAGCTGATATAAAAAATTGGATGACCAGTAATTTCCTATTACAAAATTCTGAAAAAACAGAGATTCTAATCATTGGACAAAAAACTGCCACACGTAATAACCCAGAATACTGTCTAACAATCGATGGCTGCTCTGTTAAGTCTTCGTCGTCAGTTAGGAACCTGGGTGTGCTCTTTGATACCAATCTTTCATTTGAAAGTCACGTGTCTAGTATCTGTAAAACCGCATTTTTCCATCTTAAAAATATATCTAAATTACGTCATATGCTCTCACTGACAAATGCGGAACATTTAGTTCATGCATTCATGACATCAAGGCTAGATTATTGTAATGCTCTACTGGGTGGTTGCCCTGCACGCTTAATAAACAAACTACAGCTAGTTCAAAACGCAGCCGCTAGAGTTCTTACCAGAACCAGGAAGTATGACCATATTAGCCCGGTTCTGTCAACACTGCATTGGCTGCCTATTAAACATCGTATAAATTTTAAAATATTGCTGATTACTTACAAAGCACTAAATGGTTTAGCTCCCCAGTACTTGAGTGAGCTCTTAACGCATTATAGTCCTTCACGTCTATTGCGATCTCAAAATTCTGGCCAGTTGATAATACCTAGAATATCAAAATCGACTGCTGGCGGTAGATCCTTTTCCTATTTAGCACCAAAACTTTGGAACAATCTTCCTAACACAGTCCGGGAAGCAGATACAGTCTGTCAGTTTAAATCTAGACTAAAAACACATCTCTTTGGCTTAGCATACACATAACACATTATAGATTTCAATGTTAGGCTGCATAGTTTAGATCAGCCGGAACCGGGAACACTTCCCATAATTCCTGATGTACTTTGTACATCATAAGAAGGATGGCGTCTACGCTAATATTAGTCTCTCTGTTTATCCCGAGGTTTACCGCGAACCGCCGGATCCAGGCCATATCCAGATCTGAGGAAGGACCATCACATGGACACGACGACAACGCATCCCTGATGAGCCAGCCCCATCAACACTGTGAAGGCCCATGAACACCTCAACACAGTCATCTCCTCACCGGCCGGATGACCCAACCCAACCAGATGAACTGGATAAATATCGTGAAAGTTCTGATCACATCTGACTCCTGACATTATGCTGCCTAACTCATAATCATACACTGTTCGTTCGTTGGCCAAAGGAGGACTGGCCCCTTGACTGAGCCTGGGTTCTCCCAAGGTTTTTTTCTCCATTCTGTCACCTGATGGAGTTTTGGTTCCTTGCCACTGTTGCCTTTTTCGCCTCTCTTCGCTTTTGTCGCTATTGGCTTTTGGCTTGCTTAGTTGGGGACATTTAACATTTAATTTTGAATTTAACAATACTATTACAACATTGTTTTCCTGTTATCTCTGTAAAGCTGCTTTGAAACAATTTGTATTGTAAAAAGCGCTATATAAATAAAGGTGACCTGACCTGACCTGACAGCTGTGCTGTGTAACCTGTGACAGCTGTGCTGTGTAACCTGTGACAGATGTGCTGTGTTCCCTGTGTCAGCGGTGTTACCTGTGTCAGCTGTGCTGTGTAACCTGTGACAGCTGTGCTGTGTTACCCGTGTCAGCTGTGTTGTGTAACCTGTGACAGCTGTGCTGTGTTACCTGTGTCAGCTGTGTTATCTGTGTCAGCTGTACTGTGTTACCTGTGTCAGCTGTGTTACCTGTGTCAGCGATGTTACCTGTGTCAGCTGTGCTGTGTTACCTGTGTCAGCTGTGCTGTGTTACCTGTGTCAGCTGTGCTGTGTTACCTGTGTCAGCTGTGCTGTGTTACCTGTGTCAGCTGTGCTGTGTTACCAGTGTCAGCTGTGTTACTTGTGTCAGCGATGTTACCTGTGTCAGCTATGCTATGTTACCTGTGTCAGCTGTGTTACCTGTGTCAGCTGTGTTACCTGTGTCAGCTGTGTTACCTGTGTCAGCTGTGCTGTGTAACCAGTGACAGCTGTGCTGTGTTACCTGTGTCAGCTGTGTTACCTGTGTCAGCTGTGCTGTGTTACCTGTGTCAGCTATGCTATGTTACCTGTGTCAGCTGTGTTACCTGTGTCAGCTGTGTTACCTGTGTCAGCTGTGCTGTGTAACCTGTGACAGCTGTGCTGTGTTACCTGTGTCAGCTGTGTTACCTGTGTCAGCTGTGCTGTGTTATCTGTGACAGCTGTGCTGTGTTACCTGTGTCAGCTGTGCTGTGTAACCTGTGACAGCTGTGCTGTGTAACCTGTGACAGCTGTGCTGTGTTACCTGTGTCAGCTGTGTTACCTGTGTCAGCTGTGCTGTGTTATCTGTGACAGCTGTGCTGTGTAACCTGTGACAGCTGTGCTGTGTAACCTGTGACAGCTGTGCTGTGTAACCTGTGACAGCTGTGCTGTGTAACCTGTGACAGCTGTGCTGTGTTACCTGTGTCAGCTGTGTTACCTGTGTCAGCTGTGCTGTGTAACCTGTGACAGCTGTGCTGTGTTATCCATGTCAGCTGTGTTGTGTAACCTGTGACAGCTGTGCTGTGTTACCTGTGTCAGCTGTGTTATCTGTGTCAGCTGTGCTGTGTTACCTGTGTCAGCTGTGTTACCTGTGTCAGCTGTGCTGTGTTACCAGTGTCAGCTGTGTTACCTGTGTCAGCGATGTTACCTGTGTCAGCTATGCTGTGTTACCTGTGTCAGCTGTGTTACCTGTGTCAGCTGTGTTACCTGTGTCAGCGATGTTACCTGTGTCAGCTGTGCTGTGTTACCTGTGTCAGCTGTGTTACCTGTGTCAGCTGTGCTGTGTTACCTGTGTCAGCTGTGCTGTGTTACCTGTGTCAGCTGTGTTACCTGTGTCAGCTGAGTTACCTGTGTCAGCTGTGTTACCTGTGTCAGCTGTGCTGTGTAACCTGTGACAGCTGTGCTGTGTTACCTGTGTCAGCTGTGTTACCTGTGTCAGCTGTGTTACCTGTGTCAGTTGTGCTGTGTTACCTGTGTTACCAAAACTGATGAGATTTACGGATTGAGAGTAGTTGTTACGGATGGTTAGCGTGTTAGCCCGCTATACACGAGAGAGGGTCATTTATGTCAACATTATTTGAATGTATATATAGGCACTGCTGATCAGCTGCAGCTGGCGCAGATAATGAGATGCAGCTGATAGTTTTGATCAACGGTAGTGATCGGTGACCACGCCCATACACACATGTACAATAACAAAATCACGAGACAAGAAGGGGCCAGTGAAGATACGAACCGTGACAGTTTCCCCCTGGGATAGGGTTTCTAACTTAGCCTACCTTTGCTTGGTTGCCTTTTTTTTTTGGCTGTAGAAATAAGACACATCTTGCCAGTTCAAGTCTGCAGATCGGACGGGTCTTGAATTAGTCATGGTTTTAATCTCCGTCATTGCATCACACTATTTTAATTACCATGTCCTTTTACATGTATTTAAAATTTTATTTAAAAATAATAATATCTCGGCCTAGTTTTTGATTCCGAGCTGAACTTTTTGAAACAAGGCAGTGCTGTGGTGAAAAGTAAGTTTGATCACTTATCAATTTATTGCAAAGCTAAAACCGATGCTCTGAGTCAATAACTTGGAGACATGTGTTTATATCATCTAGAATTGATTATTGTAATTCTGTATATTTAGGCCACTCCCAGTCATCATTAAATCAAGATTACAGATTGGCACCAAAAAGGAGGACAGATTTACTCATATTCTGGCCTCACTTAATTGGCTACCAATCAGTTAGCTTGTATTATTAATTTTAAGGTCTTATTCATTTTTAAAGGGTCATGAAACCCCCCTCTTTCAGCTCAAGTCTAGCTCACAATCTTTTTGAAAAATGCAACTTAAATGGGCGTGGACGGCTGTGAGAAGAAGTGAGGGAGTGGGTGTGTCTGGCCACCACTGTCATTGCCAGTGGCCGATGCATCGACTGTCACTAAAAAGCAGTGATAAAAACGTGAGGAAATGCTAGATTTTTTTTAATGTCATTATAAAATATATAGTTGTTTATATAGATACTACACTCAAAAAAATGCTGGGTTGTTAATTTGTTAATTTGTTAAGACTTGAGGTAGGCCTAACGTTACGAAGAATAATTTAGTAGCCTATTAAGAGCTCATGGACCAAGTGTGCGCGATTAATGTGTAGATTCACAACAGCGCCATTTTAAACACCACAGGGCAGAAATATTTTAGAAATATGAATTGTTATACAGCATACTATTTAAATGTTAATGCAACTTTATGTATGCTCCTATTGTTTAGCTGCTAAAGGGGAGACTGCTTTGAAGGTCCTGCAAACTCTGCTTCCCCCATCCATCCATCAGGAGAGGAGGAAATGTCTTCAGACCCACCACAGAGGCACAGGTCCTTGACATGCAACCTGTAAGTTTTGCTTTAGTGTTTCTACTTCAATAAGGGTAGACGTTTGCACTGTTTGATATGCTTGATAACTATGAAAGTAATGTAGGGTTAGAATATTTAAAGCTGCAATCTCTGTTTGCAACATAAAATAAAAAAAAAATTGTTAATTTTTAAAGCTTCAGTCGAGTCCATAACTTTTTTGTGTTCAAAATGTACAACATTTTTATAATGAGCGAGTACATCATGAATCCATTTTCCAAATCGTGTTTTTGTCTTATCCTGAATCACTAACGGTACAACTATAATAAGTGTTTATATTCAGACTATTTTAGACTGGTGGAGGTAATGTGTAAATAGACATTTTGTTTGTTTTTCACATTTGGTCATATTTGGTAATGTTTGCAATAAAAAAAATTATTCGTCCACAAAAAAAGTTTAACTTGCATGTCAGTTATTGCAACACTAAGTGATTGTGTGTAATCAACAGGTGGGGACCAACATGGTTGAATATTTCCAAAAAGAGATGACTGGAGCATCAGGGATGTGATGAGGGAGACATGTCAGACCTTTGCCATTGTTCCAGGCCATGCCATCAAGACCGAGTCTTTGCTGGAGGCTGTTAATCTTTGTTTCAAAGCCTTATTTAGTTTTTCATGTTAAATACACGAAGCAGTGTATAAAATTAATTGAAAAGAGTTGTCCTCTGTCAAATTTGAGGAAAACAGTTATTTCAGGCCCACGTGATTTTTAGTCGCATTTTAAATGTTTGTTGCTGTTCTTAATAAATGAACACATCTTAATAAATCATAATCGTAAAAGAGTTCAAATGAGTTGCTTAATGACTTTTAAAGGTGCATTGTGTAACATTTAGGAGGATCTGTCAACAGAAATGCAATATCATATACATAACTATGTTTGAGGGGTGTATAAAGACCTTACTTAATGAACCGTTATGTTTTTATCACCTTATAATGAGTATACATTGTATAATTGTAATAATTGTATACAAAAAAGTATTAAAGAAATGTATTAAAAATGTTAAAAAAAAAAAAAATTAAATGATTGATATCACATATGCAGTGGCCTCTCTGGTTTATTGTATTACAGTAATTGTTTGTGTTTATTGTATTATATTGTAATTCTTTTAAATTCGTAATATAACAAATATTTGTTACTAATTTTATTAAGGCAATGAGACAGGAAATAACCCAGCACATGAGTAAGACTTAACCCAGCAAGATGGTCAATTTCACCCACTGGTTGGGTCAAATGAATGACCCAACTATATGGGTTAAATGGAAAAACCCAGCACTTGGGTCAAACCAACCCAGCGCGTGTTCTGTCCAATAGTGACCCAGCGGCGTGGTTAAGGTTGGGTTATTTTTTAACCCTGCATTTTTTAGAGTGTATAAATGCATATATTTGAAAATAATTAATTTTCCTCTTAAAAAAACGCTCCGTGCATAACCTAGATCTACGCGCCCCCTGAACCCCCATAATAAAGATCGCTCTTTGGAGCTGGAAGACTTCTCATTTTAAACACAGACACACACACATACCTCTGAATTGATAGAAAAGTCCTCGGGACTTGGTACCGCATCACTCGCAAGACGCAAACTGCATTGGTTGTCTTGTCAACAAGGCGAAATCCACCATTCTCCAGTTCTCGAAGCTAATATTTGCGGCACACACTATAGTTTAGATGTGTCCGTGGTTGATGGCAAACCAACCGCCCAGAGCCAGAGTCTAGCCCTGGAAGCATCGCGGGGAAACATATTCAACCCACTTGGACTTTTGCACAAACAAACACTTGTAGCGTCCCATATTTGTCTCTCTCATCTACTTCGCGATATCACAGTTTGACATGTCATGCAACTTGGAAAGATCCACGTGGTGTCATGAATAATTAAGAGACAGTGTCTTCTCATAGGATATGAAAACTCAGTCTCATTAATAATTATGAGACACCGATGAGTCATCAACGCACTATACTGTGCACTGCCACGTCACAGCCTGTGATGAAGATTTTAAACCCGGAAGACGAAAAAAGCGGAAGAAAACTAAAATTTAACCATTTGAATCATACTATTAAATCTAACAGATGCTAACATTGTCTTCAATGGTGTTCAACACACATACCTCTGTTAAAATCTCAGAAAATTTGGTTTGCGGTTTCATGACCCTTTAAAGGGGATCTATTATGCAACTTTTTACAAGATGTAACATAAGTCTCAGGTGTCCCCAGAATGTCTCTGTAAAGTCTCAGTTCAAAATACCCCACAGATAATTTATTATACCATGTTGTAAATGCATTTTGAGTGGAAGGAAGACATGTTGTTTTTGTGCACGTATCTTTAAATGCAAATTAGCTGCTGCTGCTGCTGCTCCGCCCCTTTTCCAGAAAAGGGTGGAGCCTTTACAGTGCCTCAGATACTCTAAAAAAAAAAAACTAAAACATCTGTTTGGTTTTGATTATCATCTCTATCGCGGTCACGCTCGTGACATTGCAGTTCTTCATCATCATGAAAGTTTATTATCTGCATGTGTATTAAAGCCATATCAGTCTAAACTTCTGACATATGGTTTCCTGAGCGCACACATCCGAAGCACACACACAGAAAGCTGGATGTGAGTATTAAACTAAGTTCTCTTTCACATCTTATAGCTTAAAATATTCAGAGAAATGTTGTGGTTAGTCCCAGCGTTTACCAGCTTAAGATAACCAGGTAAGACCTGACCCCAGGGCCCGGTTTTTCAAAAGGTTTAATCTGGATCAAATTGATCCGGATTTAGTAATCCTTTTTTTTGCGATCCGTGATCACGTAATCCAGCTTACTTTTGAGCCAGTTTTTCAAAGCAACATCGGATTGGATCAATCTGATCCAGATAGGAACTTTTCAGGATCACCAAATCTGGATAACCAGTGCTCAAACAGGATAGGAAATCACAATGTAGAACTATAGATATGTAAAGAGCAACAAGTTGACAAAACAAGTAACAAACACTGTACATTGAGGATATTTATAACAAGTTTCAAATATAGATGTATTGAATTTAAAAAAAAGACTTAATGTCAATACTTAATCCATGTTTTGGATTTAAAAAATCAGTGATTGCCATTCTTTGCATTTTTTTGGTTATTCTGTAATCATTGCATGCATCACTAATAAATATTCTTTAAAAATATATATTTTCGATTGTGATGAATATATATATCAATTAGTGACAGAATAAAATGTATTGTTCTTGGTCAATTTTGACAGCTGTTTGGGGGATTATTTTATGAGGCCAAACTCTTTCTACTTTGCTGTAGGCCTATACTGAAAGGCTGAATACGTTAAAGCCTACCTAATCACTGTAGCCTGACGGATGAACAATTAAAATTAAAACCTTATGAATGAATAGGATATCTTGTAAGATACTGAAAGATCCAAATATAGTATTATTTGATACATTTTTAAATTTCTCATTACATTTTGGGCATGAAATCCACGCTGAATCCACCCTTCTGATGGGATCAGTTTAATACAGATTTTTTGGATCAAAGTGATCCAAATCCAACAAAAAAGTTCTGAAAAACCCAAACTAAAGGTTTGATCCAGATCAAAACCAAGATTGGATTACGTGATCTAATCTGATTATGTAATCCGTTTTTTCTTTTGAAAAACCCATTTTCAAGATTTGATCCAATCCGTTATCCAAAATCCTATTGGATTACTTTTGAAAAACCCATTTTCAAGATTTGATCCAATCCGTTATCCAAAATCCTATTGGATTACTTTTGAAAAACCGGGCCCTGGAGTTGAAGTCCATGGGGTAATGCCTTAGCACTCCCAAATAAACAGATTTTCTTCATGGAAACTTTTCATCACATAATTGTAACAGTTATGTTCTACAATGGACTCTTATGTTGTTTTTCCTTTGTGTTTCCTTTCTGTGTTTCGTTCCGGTTCTTTTGCTAGTTGGTTTCTATGGTTACTCATTGGTTAAATTATTATGTTCACCTGTGTCTGTGTTTGTATGCTCCTTTTTATACAATATACATTCTTACCACAATTTCAAGTTACTTCCCAACATTGAATGTCATATTAAGCAGAGATGACCTAACACACTTTTATGTTAATAATTATTTATTCAAGTCATTTTATTCAAATAAATGTAAATGTTATTCACTGCCCAGTCCAAATAAAAGTCACTGTTGGCATTTTAATAGACAAATGCTTAAGAGTCTGTGACTGGATCATTATTATTATGTGTCTGGCATGTTATATGTGCGGCAGCAGTTCTTCAAAGCCTAACTGATGGAGTGTGTAGCTTTTCCTTTCTTAAACACACATGTAGAAAGAACATCATGATCATATTCCAGGATAACAAAGTCCAGATTCATCAGACTCAAACTGTGAACGAGCGGCTGTGAGGATCATGAAGAATCATTTACATACATGAATTGATGCTCATCTGAGTATGGATGGTATGCACATCCAATGAAGTCATGGGAACACCGGTTAAAGTGAAGAGGATTTCAGTGTAACTTCCAGCGAATCACTGTATAGGATTAAAATAGAAAACAGAACATGTTCTCAAGACTTATTCAACTTCCCTTCAAGGTTCCACATCAGATGCACAGATGAACATTATAATTTGGCTCTAACTAGTTCTCTTTTCATCCTCATGCTTTCATGTGCCGGTCTAAAGGAAAACAGTCCGTTGTGTGGGCCCTGCGGGAGAGAAGAGTTTTAGACTGAATCCCAACGCTCCTCGGGCAGAGTAATGAGATGCCGGTCAAAAAAAGTCTTTCAGCTCTTGCCCCCCGTGGGCTCCTTTGAGATCCTCAGGGGTGCCGGTGCTCCACGACCCAAGTTTTAATGAATCAATCGCACTTGTTGATTGGACGCTGGAATTGATCACCTGATCTAGAGTTGTCAATCAAGAGTTGTTTCAAAGACCCCCTGGTAACTTGTTGACCCCCTGGGTTGTGTACACTTTCCATTTGCTTCACTTTCTTTCCATCTAAAACCTCCATATACACCATCTTTCTTTTCTTTTCTTCTCCCACTCACTTTCTCTTGGTCTCAGTGTGAATAATGATTCAAAGTGGTAAGTCGTCAGATGCAAACACATCTCTCATCTGGCTGTCAGATCATAATTAAGTCTTCAAAGGCAGAGATAGCTTTGAAACCGATTACCTTACACTGATTTAAGATATGTTCAAACATTATCTCCGCCTCTTCCTTAATCCCATTCTTTTCATCCTGATTGTTTCACGATATGTGACTGTGTTTGTTTTATCATCATTTTACTTGAACATTTACTGGGAACATTTTGATCCGAGCATATAAAGGGGCAGAAATAGTGGAAGTCTAAAACATTTTCTCTGATTCAAGATTCAAATAACTTTTTTCTACATTCCCAAAACATTCATAACATTATGGCTCTGATCCAAAACGATTGGACTTTCAATGTGGGCATTATATGGCATTATATATTAGGCTCACTTTTAACATGAAAAATTTCTAAGCATCACATACAGTATATCATAGAGAAAGCAATCCCATTATGCATTATGCTTAAACCATTAAAGCATACAAAGCAAGAAAAATGTTGATTATATTCAATGACAACAAACATAAATTAAAATGTGTAAAATAATTAAAATATAAAATGGCTACACTTCCCAATATTTATGTTTGCTGAATATGAATTGTACTTATCAGAGATTTGCATCAGCTTAGCAACATGCTACTGAAATACAATTGTCTGTCCATGTTTTGTAGGACATATACAGCACAGATTATATCTGTATTTGTGCAGATTTCCTCATTCCCTGAAGTCTCCAGTTCAACCAGTCTGAAATAGTGTTGGGAACAAGGAAGGTTGGGAAAAATTTTGTTTTTCAAAGTCTTAGAGTCTTTTCTTTAAAAAAAAAAAAATCTAAGTGATCTCCATGTGTCTTTACTTAAGGAGAGGCTTGTGTATGGCCGCTCTGCCATAAAGCCCAGATGGACTGTTGCAATGATGGTTGTCCTTTAAGTTTTTCCCATCTTCACATGTGATCTCTGGAGCCTTTGGGTTATTGGTCACTTCTCTTACCAAGATCCTTCTTCCCTAATTAGGTCTAGGAAGAGTCAGACTTCTTCTATTAGCAATTATGGAGGCCACTGTGCTCTTGTGAACCTTCAATGCAGCATACATATTTGTGTAGCCTTCCTCAGATCTGTGCCTTGACACAACTGACCTATCGGTAAGCCCCGTCCCCCTTAGTAACTGTTGCTAACTCTGACAAACAAGCGGAGATGCTAACAATGACAGCTGTCAGTGTGAAAACCTTGTCTCAAAATTTTGGACACTGAAGGACCACCTCTCGTCAAAGAGCATTCATGTGGGGCTTAAATATGCCATGGAGGGATATATAAAAGATTTTAAAAATAACTATGGTGTTACCACAAGATGGGTTTGCAGATCACAATGCAAGCGGGAGAAGCGGTCGTCATGCAGATGAACAACATCCAGGATCAACACTGTTCATTGTAGTTTATGATTTACAGTACTCTTGGAAATTGACAGGCTTACTGGCAACCAAAATTGCCTGTAAGTTGCTGTACATTTTACAGCAATTTTTACAGTATATATTTACATTATAAAATTTGTATTTCATACATTCATTTCTTATTTAAACAAAATCCTGTCATCCATCATCTCCTCTCTGTTCAACAAATGCTTTTTAATCTTCACTATCGCTTCAATGCAAATGAACAAGCGTGCCGTTATTTGTTGCGTAGTGATGTGTGTGTTCAAGTAAGCCAGATATGAGCAGATATTTAATATATCATGATGACTCACAAGTTTGAGTATTTGCGCTAAATCTGCGCTGATTTGGCTTACACGAACTTGTACATACTTGTAACATAATAAGTAACACGACAAATTGACTCGTGATTTGACAGCGTTACCCGCCACAGTTTACCCACGGGTGTTCGTTTCAAACCCTGATTACACACATCTTAATTGTAAAATGTGCAAATGCAAAGTTTGACTAAAATAGGGAAGGCGAATAAGGTTTGTTAGTGAATAGCTGTACTGAGCTGGGCCGCTGGTTTAATGTGGAGGAGCCATGCTGAGCGTGCAGCTTTCTCCCGAGGCCGAGCCAGTCAAACTCACACCACTCCCTCTCTAAAGACCTCTGGGGGTGTGGGAGGGAGCGCTGTAACCCAGAAACCCCTTCACTCTCCATTTGTTCCATGGGAACTTGCAATGTGCAATCTAATCCCACTTCAGTGGGAGAGCAGCTATTGAAAACAGCTTTTACATACTCCACTCCACAAGTGTCTTCTGGCTGCTTCAGTGACTTTGAGTCTGGTCTACTGAACACTGACTGACTCCTGCGTGTGGTAATCAACATGGGAGAATGGAGGTAGTGTCTGAATGTACACAAGACTACAGGGGCTGTCATGTTGTTTGAGCTTCTATCTTAGTGTTCTTATGCAGCCAGACTTTTGAATATAAGCATAAAGTCTAGCCCGCACTGCAGCTCATTCTTGCCTAGCATGAATCGTTCCTACTTTGCATAATGCCCAGCTGTAGTCTTCATTGACTGCCCACAAAGCACGTCTACTTTGACCCGTCCTCAAACACTAGTTGTAGCTGAGGCTTGGAAGAGGCCTTTGATGAAATTGAAGTGTTGTTGAAATGTTGAGAAGACGCTGTTTTCTATGCTACAAAAACTGGTTTGATAAAACCAACACTCTCGTTACTGTTCGTTTCACTAGCCAAGTTTCCATCCACTTGTCAATCGAATTATCTGAAGTTCGGTAAAAAACCTCATGCGAATAAAGCTGGTGAAAGTGTGTTTCCATCAAACGGCTTTAAAGCGAATAAAACCCTGTGCGTAATGACGTCACATGCTGTTTTGCGATCAAATTGGTATATCGAATTGATTTGATGTCATGATTCTGCCATCATGTTATTGATTATTCCTAGTCTTGTGGCAGGATCGTGACAGAACCAATGTTTTGTGTACAAGCGCTTGGCCAATTGTTTGTCTCGTTGTGTTACCCCGCCCCCTTGTTATCCTCGTCTTGTGATTATTGTCTAGTCAGTTTCACCTGTCCTCGTCATTAGTGTTCTCTCTATATTATTCCCTTGTGTTTGCTGTCCTTTGTCGGTTCATTGTCTATCCGTGTCAAGTTTGTGAGTAACCTGTCAAGAGTAATCGTCCTGTTGAGTTATTGCTTGTATCAGTTGTTTGTCATAGTATTTTGTCGGTATCTTTGTCTAGTTAGTCACCATAGTCCTGTCTTGTTTTGCCCCCTCGTGGGCTTTGTTTTCCCTTTTGTCTACAATAAACGTTCTGTGATTGCATACTGCGCCTGGGTTCGTCCGCCACCATCATCATAACAGAATGAACCGACCAGAACCGAACCCAGCAGACAGTATGTCCTCGCCCATCAAGTGCCAGTGCCAGACCCTTTAGAAGATTGGTGGCTCAGGACTATTTCCGATTCAAGGAGTTGCAAGCTCTCGATTCCCCCCCAACGAGAGCTGTCTTTGAACGAGTATGCCCGGGTCGTGGATGAGGGGAGGTTTCTCTTACCTGAAAGCCTCTTAAATTGCTACCTTATTGCGGGCCTCAATGATCCTCCCCCTCTGGCTGAACGGGAGAAGCTGGTCCGTCGCCCGTTCCGGGATATGGTGGTCTGTTTGTCGCGGAAGGACTCGCCGAGTGCCACCGTGTCGCCATCACCTGGCTTGCTCCCCGTGATCCCGGAGGGTCACGTTCTCGCCGTGGCTACGTTGGGGGACCGGACTCTTCCCACCTCGACTCCCGAGACGTTATCCACAGTTACAACTCTTCGCGGAAAGCGGGGAAGACGGCTGTCATGGGAGTCGGCGTCAGAGTCCTCTTCGACGGAGTCTACCCCTCCTGGGACCGTCTTCCCAGAGCCTGCTACGGTCCCCGCGGATATCCTTCAACTGGTCACTAGTTCAACTACGGTCTCGGTACCGCGACCTAGGAGGAAGAAGAGGAGGAGGGGAGCCCCCCGTCCTTCGTCTCCGCCTAGTTTAGAGCCCGCTGCAGCAATGAACGCTGTCCCAGAGCCCGCTGCAGCAGTGAACGCTGTCCCAGAGCCCGCTGCAGCAGTGAACGCTGTCCCAGAGCCCTCCGCAGCAGTGAACGCTGTCCCAGAGCCCTCCGCAGCAGTGAACGCTGTCCCAGAGCCCTCCGCAGCAGTGAACGCTGTCCCAGAGCCCGCTGCAGCAGTGAACGCTGTCCCAGAGCCCTCCGCAGCAGTGAACGTTATTCCTGGACCTACTGTCGTGAGCGTTGCAGAGAGGGCCGAGGCCGATTTAGCTGCCGAAAGTGTTTTGCGGTCTGTCTCTGCTCGCCAAGGCATGCCTATCCTCGTCGCCGCTGAAACTTTGTCCGAATACCTAAAGACCCTTGTCAAGATCCTAGAAGTCCCTGTCAGACCTGTCGTTTTGCCCTGTCCCGAGTCCACAGCTGCAGTGAGCGCCGTACCCCAGACAGCTGCAGTGAGCGCCGTACCCCAGACAGCTGCAGTGAGCGCCGTACCCCAGACAGCTGCAGTGAGCGCCGTACCCCAGACAGCTGCAGTGAGCGCCATACCCCAGACAGCTGCAGTGAGCGCCGTACCCCAGACAGCTGCAGTGAGCGCCGTACCCCAGACAGCTGCAGTGAGCGCCGTACCCCAGACAGCTGCAGTGAGCGCCGTACCCCAGACAGCTGCAGTGAGCGCCGTACCCCAGACAGCTGCAGTGAGCGCCGTACCCCAGACAGCTGCAGTGAGCGCCGTACCCCAGACAGCTGCAGTCACCACACCCAGGTCGGAGAACACCACACCCAGGTCGGAGATGTTGAACGTGGGATCAGAGTCATCTTCAGTGAGCACTGTCCCAGTTTCCCCTCTACGATCTCCTACTACACTCCCCGTCATGAGTCCTGCTTTGTCTCCGTCGTTCGCTGTACCCCCAGGTGCCTTCCCTGTTGTGACTTCCACTGTTCCCAAGACCCCGTGTGTTTCCCCGGACGCCCCTGTCACCACTTCCCCCCGGACTGTTTCCCGCAAGAATGTTCCTCGTGTCTCTAATCAGAGCAGAGTAGACCAATCACGACAGACTGGGCCATCTGACCAATCAGAGCAGAGTAGACCAATCACGACAGACTGGGCCATCTGACCAACCACAACAGAGTAGACCAATCACGACAGACTATGCCATCTGACTAATCAGAGCAGAGTAGACCAATCAGAGAAGAGTAGACCAATCACAGCAGACTATGCCATCTGACTAATCAGAGCTGAGTATATATTGGTGGCCAGTCTGGATTGATTCCTTGTTCCTGCCTGAAACTCAGACTGTGATGCATATAAAAAATAATAAAAGGTTTTTAAAAAAATATTGTACATCTATATCACGATACCATGCCTTATATTACCTTGGCATTAAATAAGAAAAATGTGTGGGAACGCAATAATGGATCTTTTTCTTTAGCCGTTGGAGCAAATGGTAATGCAAACAATATATTTGCTATTGTCTCCTTTTAAAGGGGTGAATCTTTAAAATACAAATCTGGCAAGTGTTTTGCAAAACAACATGCATGTTCACAAGTAAATCATATCAAATGTGTAATTGAATGTAAGCGTGTAATAATTAAAGTGCCTTCTTTCAGCCGAATACAATCAGAGTTATATTAAATAATGTCCTGGCTCTTCCAAGCTTAATAATGGCAGTGAATGAGTTTTTGAAGCTCCAAACAGTGCATCTATCCATCATATAAGTGGATCTGTCCATCAAAAAAGTGCATCTATTCATCATAAAGTGGATCTATCCATCAAAAAAGTGCATCTGTCCATCATAAAAGTGGATCTATCCATCAAAAAAGTGCATCTATTCATCATAAAGTGGATCTATCCATCAAAAAAGTGCATCTGTCCATCATAAAAGTGGATCTATCCATCAAAAAAGTGCATCTATTCATCATAAAGTGGATCTATCCATCAAAAAAGTGCATCTGTCCATCATAAAAGTGCATATATCCATCATAAAAGTGCATCTGTCCATCATAAAAGTGCATCTGTCCATCATAAAAGTGCATATATCCATCATAAAAGTGCATCTGTCCATCATAAAAGTGCATCTGTCCATCATAAAAGTGCATCTATGCATCATAAAAGTGCATCTATCCATCATAAAAGTGCATCTGTCCATCATAAAAGTGCATCTATGCATCATAAAAGTGCATCTATGCATCATAAAAGTGCATCTATCCATCATAAAAGTGCATCTGTCCATCATAAAAGTGCATCTATCCATCATAAAAGTGCATCTATCATCATAAAAGTGCATCTATCCATCATAAAAGTGCATCTGTCTATCATAAAAGTGCATCTATCCATCATAAAAGTGCATCCATCCATCATAAAAGTGCATCTATCCATCATAAAAGTGTCTGAAGCTGAGAGAACATTAGCTAAAAAATAAATGAATTCATTGATTAATTAAATTTAATTAAATTAATAATTAAAATAATATATATAATATTTAATAATAAATTATTTAATAAATAATTTTGAAAATTAAATTAGATAAAATTAAGTATAATAAAGAAGCTGTATAGCTTCAGAAAGAATATCCTCCCTCAGTTTCTCTGCTTTTCTGCTGGGGTCCGTCACAAGAAAAATTAAAACATTAAATAAAAAAATAAAAAATGAAAAGACACGGGAACATGTCTCTCTCTGTCTCCTGGACACAGCGAGTGCCTGTCGAGACATCAGCTCATTATACACACATCCAGCATCCAGAGTGTGTGTTGGCATTCAGAGGGCGGTCCTCGACTGAAGACCCCACACCCGGAACACACACTCTGTCTGACCCCTGAAACACACACACACACACACACACACACACACATACACCAGTGGGCCTGTCACTGAAACCCACAGCTCAAACAAAGAGGAAAAGATGCAGACTCCAGAAAAAACATTTACCTCGCTTTTTGAGCTGGCAAACAACATGCAGAATTATGATCTGAATTTCAGGAAGTACAATTAAAATGGACTGAAACTGAAAATTGCATATAACTACTGTAAGCATATATGAATGATAAATACACATTTTTAGAATAAATTGCCTTTTTAACCCTACAGATATACAGAAACAGATACAGTTATGAGAGTTACAGATCATTATAATAAATTAGATAACAAATATTTAGAGAATATAATAATAATATGAAATATATTCCCCAATGTTTAAAATGTCAGCTATTGAAACACATGGTTATTTTGTTCTAAATCTAACTGTATATATGGACCATGATTGATGAACACTTCATTTCCGGCTGTAATTTAAGCCCTCTGAAATTAAATGTCAAAATTGTCCAAATGTAAGTGTTTTGATGGTTTTAATTATTATTATGAAAATTAATCACCAAATAGCCCTAATTATTAACAATGATTATTTGTGTTTGGTTCAATAGTTGGACAATAATATTTCTGTTGTGTGACTGTGTTGAATGTCTTTGAATAGCAACAATAGTAGTTTATTGATTATCTTCTGTCCTCAAAGCTTTTGCATTTCATTTCATTTCAAAGCTTTCATTTATAGTTCTTTTTGCGTGTTTTGCTTTTGATTTATTATAAAATGAATATGGTAACACTTTACAATAAGGTTTCATTAGTTAATACATTACCTTTACGTGAACTAATCAGCAATACATTTGTTACTGTAATTCTTTGTTAACATTAGTTACTGTAATAAAAATCCAGCTGTTCATTGTTAGTTCACAGTGCATTAACTTAAGTTATTGATTACTATGCATGAAGAAAACTATTACTAGAAAACATTTAGAATGGACAACATGAAGGTTTTAACACTAGAAAAACACATTTCTATTCCTTCTGGAAAACATGAGGAAGAGAGAGAGTTAGAGAGAACATGACCTCATCCAATAGCAGCTCCTTTTCATATTCATTCTTGCTGTGCACATCAAAGACTTTCAAAGGCAACCAAGAAAAATATTCCTTCACAGCGCACCTGATCTGAGCAGGAAAGATTTGGATTATGATATGCAAATGGGGCTTTGTTATCTGAGCTGACATTCATTATGAAAGCAAGCTTTCTCTCGCGCTGACTCTCTCTGTGCACGCCGGCCACCCTGTGCTCTTATTTAACATCAAAAGGTTACAAACAACAAAGCGAGGCCTTGTTGAAAACCTTGAGCTCTGCCATGTGTGTGTGTGTGTGTGTGTGTGTGTGTGAGCGGTCAGCTGATGGACAGACATAAAGTAAACGTCACCAAGTTGGCAGGGCTTTATGGGATAGTTTCAGAAAACGCAAAATCAAAAGTAGCCTAAGGTATAAGAAATATTGGTTATATACACTTTATTTGGTAACACTTTATTTTACAGTGTCCTTGTTACATACACTCAAAAAAATGATATGTTGGCTTTACTTAACTTTCTTTTGTAAACAGGTTCCACCGGTTCCACATAACTATGTTTCGTTAAACAAACATAATATGTTCATGTAACTTCAACATCATGGAATTTGGTCATTTTAAGCAACCCAATTAAACTCTGAGCTAATGAGTTAATTAAGTGAATAATTGAGTGATGATTGAGCATTATTGAAGACACCTGATGTTAACAAGCAGAATCACTGAAGGAGAAAAACGGAATGTTTAAGTCACCATTATGGAGATAAGTGTGTGTTTTAGTTGGGCTCTTGACCATTAACTCATTAACTTTAGAGTTTGTTTGGTTGCTGTACGTGAGTTATGGCAGCCGGATGAACAATTAACAAAGGTGATCTGATGGTGTTGGTTGTGTTTTAACAAAATCATTATTTCACAATCATTTGACCTGAATCACTGAACTTATATTGAACCCAATTTCTAAATTTACCTTACGGATTATAGCAGCACTGTCATTGTAGAACATACTATTTTTAGCCTTTTCAATGAAATTTAAATGATTAAATCAATAAATAAAAAAGAAACTTCTTAAAAAAAATATTTTGTGTAGGCACACACAGACATCAAGAATCAGCCTGTGAATCTCAGCAATGGTGACAAACAGATCATAAGCTCATTATTTATTCATGCAGCAATGCATGATGGGAGCCATGAATGAGTTTTGATTGGTGGCACCCAGAATGCACTGCAACATGCTTTATAATTGTCACCATTGTTGAGATTCACAGGCTGATTCTTGATGTCTGTGTGTGCCTACTCAAGATATTTTTTAAGAAGTTTCTTTTTTATGTATTGATTTGATCATTTGAATTTCATTGAAAAGGCTAAAAATAGTATGTTCTACAATGACAGTGCTGCTATAATCCGTAAGGTAAATTTAGAAATTGGGTTCAATATAAGTTCAGTGATTCAGGTCAAATGATTGTGAAATAATGATTTTGTTAAAACACAACCAACACCATCAGATCACCTTTGTTAATTGTTCATCCGGCTGCCATAACTCACGTACAGCAACCAAACAAACTCTAAAGTTAATGAGTTAATGGTCAAGAGCCCAACTAAAACACACACTTATCTCCATAATGGTGACTTAAACATTCCGGGTTTCTCCTTCAGTGATTCTGCTTGTTAACATCGGGTGTCTTCAATAATGCGCAATCATCACTCAATTATTCACTTAATTAACTCATTAGCTCAGAGTTTAATTGGGTCGCTTAAAATGACCAAATTCCATGATGTTGAAGTTACATGAACATATTATGTTTGTTTAACAAAACATAGTTATGTGGAACCGGTGGAACCTGTTTACAAAGAAAAGTTAAGTAAAGCCAACATATCATTTTTTTGAGTGTATGTTACATGTACTTACCGTAGTAATAACTACTTTGGTTACTAACGTAACCTCAGTTCCCTGAGATGAGGGAATGAAGTATTGCGTAAGCTAGCTTACGCTATGGGAAAACCCCTTTTCTCGAGAATACTGAAGCCAAAACTTTAAAACGCAGTCTAGCTGCACAGCAGACACAGAGGAGCGCGAGAGCGGTCATTGGCTGTGCTGCGGCAACTGCTCGAACCTATGGCGAGGCAGCTCAGACGCTCAAACCAATCAGGGCCTTTCACGCCCTGACACGTCAGAGCCGCCAGAATGGCCGTGGTCCGAGTCAATGGGCGTGGTCTGAGTCAATGGGCGTGGTCTGAGTCCATAAGGGGCCCAGGCCTCGCCTAGGGAGCACAGGTGTAATCGACTGAAGCGATACCCAAACACAGCACAGTAGCACGGCGGGTTACGCAATACTTCGTTCCCTCATCTCAGGGAACTGAGGTTACGTTGTTAACCAAAGTAGTTCCCTTTCGAGAGGTCTCTTGTATTGTGTAAGCTAGCTTATGCTATGGGAACACCATTCAAAACGCTGTGCGTGCTAACTTCGCCCTACTACAGCCCGAGGCAACTGCCTGAGACTTAACAGAGTGAAATAGGAACCTAATATAAGCCGGTCAGTGACGGGCTTCATTTAGGGAATGCGTATATAAGAACTTTAGTTCAATGGCCAACCAGACATGTGTCGAGCCTTATGACTGGGGAAATGCATTTCACCTTTTATACTGAAAGAACCTTCGCTTGCAAAGCGGGCACTTCTAAATTATAAAATTTTATAAATGTGGACGGTCAAGGCCCAGCCGGCCGCCGCACAGATATCTTGAATAGGTATTCCACTCGACCAAGCCCAAGATGAGGCCATACTTCTTGTGGAATGAGCTCTGACCCCTATGGGGCAATGAAGTCCCTTAGACTCATAAGCAGAAAAGCAGTTTTGAGCAAAAGATGCTTCAAATCAGTAAGCCAGAGCGGCTCAAATGAAGCACCCTTCAGGGCCTCCAGGACCCAGAGGGGGGTCGTGGGGGATTCAACCTTCTTGCTCCTCTGAGGAAACTCACAATGAGGTTGTTTTTCCACTTGTGCTCCCTGATCCGTTCGATAACTTGTGGCAGCATCGTGACAGGGGAAAAGCATACAGCGGGCGGCTGGGCCAGTCGTGGGCCACCGCATCTCTGCTCTTTGAAAAAAATGTCTGGCAGTGAGCGTTGCCTTCTGAGGCGAAGAGGTCGACCTCTGCCTTGCCGAAGATGCTCCATATCAGCTGAACTGTCTGCAAACCCCTTAACGGCTGGGCCAAACAGACCAGAGGTGGAGATAGGGGAGTCCAAAAACCCTGCCTTAAAAACCCTCTTTCATGTCGGTCAAGTTTAACCATAAGTGCCGTTCGAGCACCGTCAGGCTCGCCATGTTACGGCCGATCACTTGGGCTGTTGACTTGGTGGCTCGCAGGGCCAGGTCAGTGGCGTCGTGCAGATCCCTGAAAGCCTCTGGATCAGGGCCAGGCTCGTCCATTGATCTGAGAAGTTTGGCCTGGAAGACCTGGAGGACAGCCATGGTGTGGAGCGCTGAGGCAGCTTGTCCAGCGGCGGAGTATGCGTGATCAGACAGAGCTGAAGTAGAACGGCAGGGCTTTGAAGGATGAACAGCTTTAGCTTTCCATCCTGCAGCTGTGGGTGGGCAGAGGTGAGCGGCTACCGCCTCTTCAAGTGAAGGAACCAATTGATAGCCTTTTTTTTTCCAGCAGCGTCGACTGAGGAGAGCGCTGAGGAGAAAGAGGGTTTCAGACACGCCGAATATGGCGCCTTCCATGACTTGGTCAGCTCATCAAGTACTGACCACTCGTCCAGCCTGCTGGAGGCTGCAGGCTGGAGGTCTGGAGGTCTGGAGCTCGAGGTCTTTGACGGCCCTGGTGAGAACGTGGACAAGCTCAGAGTCGATGCTCAGAGTCGATGCTCGTGCCCACACTGGCCTGCGTAGTTGGCACGGGGCCGGAAACGGAGCCCGGCCACTCCTCGCAGTCCGATGCAGCGATGGAGAAACTGTCATCCTTCTCTTCTTCGTTGTCCGAAGCCCCGAAAGAGACAAGACCCACTGCTCGCTGGGAGGGGCGTTGGTCTGCCTGCATGAACAGGACCGGCGAGGGAGATTCCTGAGGAGAACACGAGACACGCGGGGACTGGGGCAGTGTGTGCTCGCTTGTCTCCGTCCGCTCTGGCATCCTCTGTGAACGGCGTTTCAAGCAGAGGAAGAGAGAGAGCGGGAGCCGGATCGCCATCGAAAACCGGCAGACGACCCCGCAGGGTGGTTAAATCCATCCCGTCGCACTCAGGGTCACGGCCCAAGCAGGAAGCGCACAGGATGTGCCGCTCTCCGCCGACGAGCAGGCCTCTACACGAGGCACAGGTGGTGCAGGGCATTTGGAACAACGCCTCGAAAATTTGCTCATTTAGAGTGTGACGCAGCGGCGAACACACTTGCGTTATAAAGGATATAGTGCGCCAGATGGCACAGCAGAAACGGCGGGCTGAAGGCGGCGAAGGGAGTCTACGTCCTCAGAACTGCGATGCAGCTGCTCGTCCCGCTGGAAGCTTTTCAACGGCACGTAGCTTGTATCTGGAGGTCAAACAGATTGTGTAGGTAGAGGTGTCTCTCTACTTTTGAGTTATTAGTTCACTGAGGAGTTTGTGACTAAAGTGTGAAGTTTATTATTATCATATTCCTGCTTTCAGCGGGAGCCTCTGAGACTTTGATCTCGATCACGGATAAATGTCTTCTGAGAGACACTGAGCTGCTGGAAACAGGACAACAGCAGTTATTACACACACACATGCACGCACACACGTCTGGTCCACATCTTTGTGGGGACTCTCCATTGGCATAATGATTTTTATACAGTACAAACTGTATATTCTATCCTTACACTAAGCCTACCCCTAAACCTGCTCATCACACAAAATTTTTTGCATTTTTACATTTTCAAAAAACATCACTTAGTGTGATTTATACGCTGTTTTCCTCATGGGGACCAAAAAATTATATTGCTATCTTTGTGGGGACATAATGTAGGGTTTACCAGATGCGCGCGCACACACACACACACACACACACACACGCACACACACACACACACACACACACACGACAGCAGGTTTGTTTGCTCTCTCAGTTCTCAGTTCAAGTCACATGATTTGATTTCATCACAGTGAAATATGAAATTGTCTACTATCTAAACACAAGGGATGTAGACATGCTACTAATAAATCTAGTAAGAATCGTAAAGAAAGCACATCTGTAAATTTTTTTTGCTTATAAGCAAATGACTTTCAGCTAAATGTAACCAGTACAACACAAAATGATTGAAAAATATATCACATTGCTATTTTGACAAACAAAAATTGTAATAACTAAATAAATAATAATAATAATACAATATGCTCTGAAATGCTCCGTTTGAGTCTGTGTACCTATTTGAGTTTAGTGAAATAAACTATTATTCACACATTATATCAACTTTTAGTTCATTTATTCCTTTCAGCTTTCCTGAAGCTTTCCAGCTTTTCCTCATATTGTGTTATATTATCAGTGATCACTAGATGGAGCTGCTTTATTTCAAACTGCAGTCGTGAAGCAAATCTGTGCTTCCTCACCTCGATAACTGCTGGATATATCAACAACTCACCTCTTCTTAGACTTATCCTTTTAAACTTTGAGGTAATAGATATAGCCTATCTTTTGTGATTGCGTGTTTTAATAAATCATAAATCTCAGGTCTCCAAAGACTGCATGTCATAAGTATCCAGCCCCTGTTTTGAAGAAGTTTATTTAGATGTGTATATCAAGGGGACATAGTTGGTTTAATTAGTGATTAAGCTACATCATACCATACTAATGCTTTTGAGAAAGTTTAACATGTTCATGTTCAAATAAGGAGACGTGTGAGAGTTAAAAGAGGTTGATGAGAGATTAAAGGCGAAAGTTTAAGAGACTGTTCATGATGGAAATTAGAGTGTTTACAGATTTTCTAATAATATAATATAATATAATATAATATAATATAATATAATATAATATAATATAATATAATATAAAACACATCCAGCAGGGGGCGCATCTGCCCTTTCGTTCGTCCAGTCTCACCAAAACAAACATACGCCCTTCCAACAGACATTTTAATCCCGCACAGAGTGTGTGAACGTAGACGTGTATCTTGATCTCCCGCGTATCATCCTTCGATTGCTCTCGTCTGGGGCTCTGTGAGGTTTATTTTCGCTCTGCTTCCCTGTGATGTGCTGCTGTCACTGGATTATAAACATTATAAACTCAGACATGGTCGCAGCGACGGGCGGGATCGATTGTGGAAGCGCGTCCGAATATATAACTTGTTGGATGGGATTCTGCGTGTAGTTTCGGCAGGATAATGAAGACGTGTAATGGTAAGATTGCGCCCATCACGCCCATCATCATCATCATCATCATCATCATCATCTGTGTGTCGTTGCTAAGCCGCATCTCTGTCTCGAGACAGTCGAGTATCATAGCAACCGCGAATCTTCACTGATGACCTGTGAGTGTCATCATCTGTTGATGCGTCGCGTGCGATTAATACGCGTCGTAAACTGACTGACAGCTGTTAGATGAGTTATAAAGAGTGCCAGGAGGTAACAAACACCGTGGTATATGGCATAATGATCATATTCATAAACCATGATACTTCAAAGAATAGGAGGTACGTGTCTTACTGCCTTGTAATTACCATGTCATGTGAGCAGAAACGTTGTATTAGCATGTTACATCTTCTGAATATGTTTTATCAACATGGTAGCATATCCACGTTACGTTACTTTATTAGTGATTTCATAACACCATTTTTGGCTAAGTGAATCATATTCAGGATTTCAGGAGGTCAGATTATGGGCTGACTAAAATACCATAGAATCCACCGTGAGTGATAACGTTACAGTAAAATTGGGTGTAACTCGCTCTCAGCCGTGCATTATTATCAAAAACAGCATTGACAAAGAAGTTTCTTAACATAATATCCTTCTTTTCAAAACAATAAGCAGATTAACAACCTAAAAGTAAAAGGGATTTTCAGTGTAGACCTTAGAGAAATGTGTTCACATTCAGTTTTGTTGGATAAATCATCCAGGATTATAATTCACGCTGCTCTAAAAATAGAAAACGTCTGTTTTGCATTGTAAACACAGATTCAAGGCCTGGAAGTTGTTTATGTGTGATTCTTACATTTGCCAATGAGTAGGTAAGTCATTTCTATTTATTAAAATTTTATTTTGAATGTGATTAATCGTGGTTAATTATTCTGCCCAGCACTAATAAAAAAGGTAGGCTAATCAAAATAAGAGTGACAGATATTATAAACAAAAAAATAAGCAAATTGAAGCAAGTGAGTTTTCTTTTAGCTACTTATTAAAAGTGTCCCCAGATCTTAAATCCAAAGGGAGAGCGAGGGACGGCAAACAGATTCCTGCTGGAATTATAATGTTGCAACAACTTTCTTATATAAACAGGAGCTCGACGACACAATCACACGAATCTTAAACTGAATGTTGAATCCAAATGTCAATGTCAGACCAAAACTTAAAAGATCTAAAAAGGTTATTTACATCTGAACAATGATAGCACGCATACATAAAGCAGTAAAGCACATCACATTTGGCAAACACGTACTGACGCTCTTATTTGCTTTTACCAGATGTTTAATTAAAAACATCTTAATTTGTGTTTCAAACATTGTCCAATTAAAGTCTTATAGGTCTTAAGTCTTAATATGAGGGTGAGTAAATTATAAAAACCGTCTCTGTAAGTGGCCATATATTACATTGTCATGTTTACGATAACATAGAAATTAAGTATTGTATTGCTAAGTTCACAGTTCACAATACTTGTTGCTTTTAAAATCAGTTACTACCTAAAAGAAAAGAAAACTTTACTATATGTGCATCCTGACTACATTGATCAACTACCATTGTACATTTTTTCCTCTCTATCTTTCCCATTCCCTTCAAAATAGATTAGATTCAAAGGGAAGTGTTGATAAAGCTAAGATTGCATTTCAGCATAGTTGATTTCTTTGAACATTTGAACACTACATCTGCAGTGTTGGATAAGACTGATATTATGCTGTCTCTCACACACACACACACACACACACACACATTCAGAAGTGCACCTTTATTTGCTGTGTGCAAAAGTGTGTCTCATTAAAGCTGCATGAGTGTTGTGTGTGTGTGTGTGTGTGTTGAGTGACAGGACTAAAGCAGAGCTCTCTGCAGTCAGTGCACACGTTATAACCTGCGTTTGTGTAACACGTCAGAACAAACAGCCCTGAGTAGTGCGCATCTGAACACACTTCTTAGTCAAAGAGTCAGTTGTTGACATACAATAAGTCCGATCGCATGTTCTTGGGAGAATTCGATGAGAAATGTTTGAGTATGTATTGACGTCTGAATTTTGATTGCAGATCAGTTTTGAACCTCTAGAGGAGAAAGACCATCGCAGTCTTTCTCTGACAGTGCAGAAGGAAAACCTGTAGACTTAGAGGGTTGTTTACACGACACCGTTTTCAACTAAAAACGTAAAACATTTTATGCGTTTTGGCCATTTGGCCACAACAACGCCGTTTTGAGCGCCTGAAAACACAAACTTTTTTAAACGGGTTTCAAAGTGCAAGTTTTTGAAAACGGTCTCTGTGTAAAACGACAAAATCGTGAATCTGTGAAGACGATGACGTCATGCACATGCGTATTACGTGTCTAACTACAGCGTTTCATCGCCAACTACTGGCCTGGCAGCAGAATACAGCGTTTTTAGTGGTTTCCGCAGATCCATGTCAATGGGGATCGGTTTGACAATGTGTGTATGCGGAAAACTCAAAGGAAAAACATCTCCGTTTCAAGCATATCGTTGTCGTGTAAACGTAGCCTTAATAGTTTAATTACAAACGTGTGTGACATTCTTTCCTCTGTAGAACACAGAAGATGATAATTTGAAGAATGTTTCAGCTGGTTTTGTTTGTATTATAAAAGTCAAAGGGATCCAACCCTTTCAAGCTCCAAAAAGGACATACATGTAGAATTAAATTAATCCATATATGCCTCGACTCGGATATTCCAAGTCTTGTGAAGCAACACATTTTATTATGATAAGCAGTTCAATATTTAATGCCTTAATTAAATTAATTAATGCTCTCATTCCCAAACTACGTCACATATTGTGACAGAAACCTCAAATGCCATGAATTGGACACATGACTTGCGAGAACCAATGTGGTTTGCCATGAGATGATGTTTGACGTTGTGAGTTTCAACTTTCATAATGTGAACTTTTTATGTTTCGCCAAAGAAAGAAATTTGGAACAACATGGGTGAGAAAGTGATGAAGGAATTTACTCTTTTGGGTGAACTATTTAATTCCATCTAGGAGAAACTTTAATGTTCTCTATAATACTATTTTAACGATTTCTGGAGTGTCCTACAATAGGTTTACATGCATCCAAAGCTCTTTTCTCACATTGTCATTGGTGCATTCAAAGAATCCCCCTTTCTCTGCTCTGATTGGTCAGATAACCCAGTCTATTATGATTGGTCTATTCTGTTCTGATTGGTCTCCTCTGTTGTGATTGGTCAATGACCCAGTCTGTTGTGATTGGTCTACTCTGCTCTGATTGTCAATGACCCAGTCTGTTGTGATTGGTCTACTCTGCTCTGATTGGCCAATGACCCAGTCTGTTGTGATTGGTCAATGACCCAGTCTGTTGTGATTGGTCAGATGACCCAGTCTGTTGTATTTGGTCTACTCTGCTCTGATTGGTCAATGACCCAGTCTGTTGTGATTGGTCTACTCTGCTCTGATTGGTCAATGACCCAGTCTGTTGTGATTGGTCTACTCTGCTCTGATTGGCCAATGACCCAGTCTGTTGTGATTGGTCAATGACCCAGTCTGTTGTGATTGGTCAGATGACCCAGTCTGTTGTATTTGGTCTACTCTGCTCTGATTGGTCAATGACCCAGTCTGTTGTGATTGGTCTACTATGCTCTGATTGGTCAATGACCCAGTCTGTTGTGATTGGTCTACTCTGCTCTGATTGGTCAATGACCCAGTCTGTTGTGATTGGTCTACTCTGCTCTGATTGGTCAATGACCCAGTCTGTTGTGATTGGTCTACTCTGCTCTGATTGGTCAATGACCCAGTCTGTTGTGATTGGTCTACTCTGCTCTGATTGGTCAATGACCCAGTCTGTTGTGATTGGTCAGATGACCCAGTCTGTTGTGATTGGTCTACTCTGCTCTGATTGGTCAATGACCCAGTCTGTTGTGATTGGTCTACTCTGCTGTGATTGGTCAGATAACCCAGTCTGTTGTGATTGGTCTACTCTGTTGTGATTGGTCAATGACCTAGTCTGTTGTGATTGGTCTACTCTGCTCTGATTGGTCAGATGATCCAGTCTGTTTTGATTGGTCTACCCTGCTCTGATTGGTCAGATGACCCAGTCTGTTGTGATTGGTCTGCTCTGTTGTGATTGGTCAAAGACCCAGTCTGTTGTGATTGGTCTACTCTGTTGTGATTTGTCAAAGACCCAGTCTGTTGTGATTGGTCTACTCTGTTGTGATTGGTCAGATGACCCAGTCTGTTGTGATTGGTCTACTCTGCTCTGATTGTTAGATTGTGACATAGGTTTGTAACTGGAAATGAGAGTGGAATTTCTGATGACTCATTTAGGCAGTTACAATATTTAGGGAGTCATTTAGGGAGACAATAACCTTTATCTGCACTCTGATATTTTACATTTAAAAACAGCTGTATTACACACTGCATGAAAGGTAACATCCAGAAAAGCATAATAGGGATTAAAAAGATTTCATTCTTTTTTGTACGTGTGTGTGATTTTTCTGTATGATCATACAGCTGCAGCATTTTATGATGACTATCAACAAGCATTTACCATGTTTTGAACCATTTTAGTTTGGCAGTTGTAAAGTGTGTTGTGATGCATGAAATTGTCATCATCCGTAATAATGATGATACTGTAAATATGAAACAGTAATGTAGTGTTGTGTGTCCGCAGGCTTTTGTTGTGTGATCCATGACACCATACTCAGACTGGAGACTGAATGTGGCCGAGGTCTCGACGTAAACGCTAAAATTGTGATTGTGAACTTGTATTGATTTCAGGCACCTTTTGGGAATTGATCCGCATTCATGACACTCCGCTCTGATGCATTTTTACACCATATGTGACGTAAGTGCACAGGGGACAGTGTCAGAGAGGGCCAGGCCCTTACATTAATGCTTTCAGGTGGAATATAGATGCACAAAAACCTGTAGCTTCTAGAAATGCTCTAAACAATCAGCCACGGATTAGCTGAAAATCACTTGCTCTGATATGTGGTCTCTCAACTTGCTGATAACGTAAACAGATCAAATTTTGTTGATGCCAAATATGAAAGTCTCCACCAGGAGTATCTAACCCTAACCCTAACCCTACAGTAAAATAAACTGTAGCTTCTGTATCACTCACCTTTTGACTAATGTGATAGGTACCATCAACAAAGTCTGTATTTCTGGTTTGTTCACGTCATGTCGTCAATACCGTAATTACACGTTTTCTACTTAAAAACGGTTCACGTCCTTGTCCATCTCATAATTACAACTTGTAAACCCGCAATTAGCCTATCTGCTAGCTTCGACTTGTACCACCTGACCGCTGCAGATTCATATTGGTGTTGATAGTGTTGCCAGAGAAACCCATAATTGCGAGTCAGAGAACGTGAACAAATCAGAGTAGAGAATGTCTAAGGTCGCTGTCTTTTAATTATGGTAATTATGACATTGCGTGAACGCAGCAATGGATTGATTTCATCAAGCCAAACAACGGTCAAAATGACATTGGCTAAGCCCAACCGGAAGTCGGCCATTTTGGATTTGTAAGACTGGAAAAACTGGTTGAAGAGATCGACCTGTCCACTGGTCTATGAGACAAAGGACCTTGCGGGAAATTAACATTTGACTTCCCCCTCTTCCCCTGAGACGAATGTCTCACCTTCTCAACATTTCATTCTCTCTCTCAGGGACACCTAAAACTCAAATAAGAATAGATATGGTTTAATGTGAATGATTAGTATCATTTAAATTGTCTCAGAGTGAGTGGTACAAATTTCTCATTTCCAAATAAGGAAAAGGAAAAAAGGTTTTTAGAAGTTTAGAGAAACTGGCACACAAAGGAAGATAGGCAAATGGTCCTCCTACCCCCCAAAAAGTGTAACTTCTGAATGCACTTTACCATTGTCAGCATGTTTCCATGTGAAAGAGGTTCTGGCTATTTATTTAATGGAGCGCAGCGAGAGCTTGGGGCCTGTAACTCAGATCAGCCGTGAGGGAGAGAGACTCTCAGATCATGTCTGTCTTAATGTCGGGTCTTAATCTTAATCTCTTTCTCTTTAGTCTAGAGCATTCGATGTTATTGTATTGATTATCTTTGAACTGATTATGAAATTGGCATGATACATTTACCTGACATAATAAATTGTAAACATTTGATTTTATTCTATAGTCAATAGTCAAATAGTCAAACATTCGCTCACATTTAATGATGCACAGATATCATTAAAACCTTTTCATTTATGCAATCGGATGAAATAAAAGTTAATACATGAGAAAATGTATTGCATTTAACCCAAAATACTTTGCCATGAGAAAAGAAGGAACCCGCGAGAAACCTTCCCCGTATCATTGGAAACCCTGATTGGACCAATATAGACAGGCTTACAGATTGAATGTAATTTTTGGTGAAAAAAAGCTGGATCTGAATTTTTAAATAGTCCTCCAAGTGGATTCATGTGACATTATTATGCCAAGACATTGAAGGTTTTTGATTTCTTGAACGGTGTTGCCATGGCTAAGGATTAAATTAATGGTAAAAAAAAGAAGAAATAAGGCGACCGGAAGAGTGACATATTGAGCATTGTCAGATTTAGCTCTGATTGGTCCTGTATGTTTGGTTTAATGGATGTGGTTATTGTGGGTCACAGTCATAGCACCAACATCTGGCAGCAGGAAGTGTCAAACTTTAGAAAGACTTGGTTGTCCTCTTGTATTTAGTGGCTTAATACCCAGAATGCATCTAGAGCCACGAGTAGTGATTGCTGCTTGCAGCCATATTGTTTTTTTTGTTGTTGTTGTCTTTTGGTAACTATCCATAATTACTGTATACTTTAATTGTATGGAAAAGTCGTGTGAAAATTCAGTTAAGCATGTCCTGAACTTTCGCTGACAGAACTTTTGACACCTTTGAATAAGTGTATGTACAAGTAACTGATAATAACGTATATTGCATACTGCACTGTAATTTTACTGTGCTCATGTTTGAGGTCACGGCATGTTGAAACCGAAGCTCGTGAAAGGCATCAGTAGTGTTCCTCTTTCTGTTCATTCTCTGAGTTTGTCTTCATCTCACTGGAGTGACGGAGGGGATTTATGACTAATAGATGTAACGGAGAAACCCTTTAGTGAGGACATGATCTGATACACAATGGAGCTCTGTAATATTATGCATATCAACGTTTAAATTCTCTCTATGTGTGTGTGTGTGTGTGTGTCTGACTCAGCATTTACCGTGTGCTAATGTGCTTACAGTTAAAGGAATATTCCAGGTTTTCAACTTGATGTCTAGGCTGGTGTAACAGATCTGTGGCGTTCTGTCAGTTACCACAGATGATAATATGCTTGTTCCTCAGTTTATAACAATGATCAAAAGGTGTTCAAAGTAAGGCACTTACGATGGCGGTTACTTTGAAGTCTGTGGAGAGACATTCTGGAGGAGATAAAGCACAACTTCCTATAGCTAATGGCGGAAGTACACGGCACTTTTTGGTGTGTTCGCACCGCAGGAACTGGGAACGATTTTAGTTCTAGGACTAGGTTTGGGAATCATTAGAATTTTTCCGTTTCCGCCTAACAATTCCGGTTTCAGTTCCAGTTCTGCCTAACGATTCCGGTTTCAGTTCCAGTTCTGCCTAACGATTCCGGTTTCGGTTCCAGTTCCGCCTAACGATTCCGGTTTCAGTTCTGGGTCGCCTAACAATTCCGGTTTTGATTCCAGTTCTGCCTAACGATTCCGGTTTCGGTTCCAGGTCGCCTAACGATTCCGGTTTCGGTTCCAGTTCTGCCTAACGATTCCGGTTTCGGTTCCAGTTCTGCCTAACGATTCCGGTTTCGGTTCCAGTTCTGCCTAATGATTCCGGTTTCAGTTCCAGTTCTGCCTAACGACTCCGGTTTCGGTTCCAGTTCTGCCTAACGATTCCGGTTTCGGTTCTGGTTCTGCCTAACGATTCCGGTTTCGGTTCCAGTTCCGCCTAACGATTCCGGTTTCGGTTCTGGTTCTGCCTAACGATTTCGGTTTCGGTTCTGGTTCTGCCTAACGATTCCGGTTTCGGTTCCAGTTCCGCCTAACGATTCCGGTTTCAGTTCCAGTTCCGCCTAACGATTCCGGTTCCAGTTCCGCCTATCGATTCCGGTTTCGGTTCTGGTTCTGCCTAACGATTCCGATTTCGGTTCCAGTTCCGCCTAACGATTCCGGTTTCGGTTCTGGTTCTGCCTAACGATTCCGGTTTCGGTTCCAGTTCTGCCTAACGATTCCGGTTTCAGTTCCAGTTCCGCCTAACGATTCCGGTTCCAGTTCCGCCTATCGGTTTCGGTTCTGGTTCTGCCTAACGATTCCGGTTTCAGTTCCAGTTCCGCCTAACGATTCCGGTTCCAGTTCCGCCTATCGGTTTCGGTTCTGGTTCTGCCTAACGATTCCGGTTTCGGTTCCAGTTCCGCCTAATGATTCCGGTTTCGGTTCCAGGTCGCCTAACGATTCCGGTTTCGGTTCCAGTTCTGCCTAACGATTCCGGTTTCGGTTCCAGTTCTGCCTAACGATTCCGGTTTTGGTTCCAGTTCTGCCTAACGATTCCGGTTTCAGTTCCAGTTCTGCCTAACGATTCCGGTTTTGGTTCCAGTTCCGCCTAACGATTCCGGTTTCGGTTCTGGTTCTGCCTAACGATTTCGGTTTCGGTTCTGGTTCTGCCTAACGATTCCGGTTTCGGTTCCAGTTCCGCCTAACGATTCCGGTTTCAGTTCCAGTTCCGCCTAACGATTCCGGTTCCAGTTACGCCTATCGATTCCGGTTTCGGTTCTGGTTCTGCCTAACGATTCCGATTTCGGTTCCAGTTCCGCCTAACGATTCCGGTTTCGGTTCTGGTTCTGCCTAACGATTCCAGTTTCGGTTCCAGTTCTGCCTAACGATTCCGGTTTCAGTTCCAGTTCCGCCTAACGATTCCGGTTCCAGTTCCGCCTATCGATTCCGGTTTCGGTTCTGGTTCTGCCTAACGATTCCGGTTTCGGTTCCAGTTCCGCCTAATGATTCCGGTTTCAGTTCCAGTTACGCCTAACGATTCCGGTTTCGGTTCCAGTTCCGCCTAACGATTCTGGTTTTAGTTCCCGGGTCGCCTAACGATTCCGGTTTCGGTTCCAGTTCCGCCTAATGATTCCGGTTTCAGTTCCAGTTCCGCCTAACGATTACGGTTTCGGTTCCAGTTCCGCCTAACGATTCTGGTTTCAGTTCCGGGTCGCCTAACGATTCCGGTTTCGGTTCCAGTTCTGCCTAACGATTCCGGTTTCAGTTCCAGTTCTGCCTAACGTTTCCGGTTTCGGTTCCAGTTCCGCCTAACGATTACGGTTTCGGTTCCAGTTCTGCCTAACGATTCCGGTTTCGGTTCCTGTTTTAATTTTTTTTTAAATTATTAAACAACTAATAAAAAATAGTAATAAGGAAAAAAATTGCACAATACTCAACTCAAACAACTCAAGTCAAGTCATCTTCATTTATATATAGCGCTTTTAACAATGTAGATTGTTTCAAGGCAGCTTTACAGAGATAAACATATAATTTAAGGTAATGAGATTGTTTTGGCTTTATAGCGGTAATTCAACGAACATAATGAACGAAATGACTCGAAAAAAAGATTAGTTCAGAGTTCGAACAGGAGAGTCACGACCGCGGATCACAGAACAGAGCAAGGCATATAACTTCGTTTTTTATTTATTTATTTTAGAAATAACCGATCGTTTTGCTAGATAAGACCCTTATGCATCGTCTGTTGTCGTTTAAAGCCATTTGAAGCTGCACTGAAACTGTCATATGGACCTTGGACAGTTTGGCTACCAGTAAAGTCCATTATATGGAGAAAAATCCTAGAATGTTTTCATCAAAAACCTTAATTTCTTTTCGACTGAAGAAAGAAAGACATGGATATCTTGGATGACATGGGGGTGAGGAAATTATCAGCAAAAGTTTTTTAAAAAGTGAACTAATCCTTTAACTCGATTATATGCTTAATAAGAAGTCAATGCACATGATCATGTAAACGCGTTAACCTGATTTCTGTTGGTTTATTGAAGTGTGCATGTGTGATATATGTGACAGGAACTTATAATTACTGTTAATTTAAGCATTACAGTACGGGAGAAGCAAATATATTTACTTTTTCTTGACCCAAAAAATGATAAAAGTGCTCTCTTATAAGAAGTGGTACAGTCAAAATGCTGCGTCTAGAGGAGAATATATCAGCCGTAAGTTTCCCGCTGACATGTTGCAATACTCTTCTTTGCACAACCGACATAACAAATGAAATACTCAGAGTCAGATACACACATTTTTTAAGTTTTGACATCACAACCAGGAAATAACCTGAATTATCAATAAAGTCTGGGTTTTCTCGTGTTGTCGGGTTATTGGTTTGCATGTAAACCGGGACAACAGGTTATTTCAATAAGCTGATTTTTTTTCATTATTGGTTATTATTGGTATTTTAATATACATAATAAAAAGAAAGAAAGAAAGAAGAGCTTCAAATTCAGTGTATAGATTTTAGGAGAACTAGCATTGAAGTCTTTTTCTGTATGTTTCATGTAAACAGTGTTTCATGGATCTGTATTACGTCATGTTTCTTTCTGGTTGAACTTAGGACACGAGAACATGAGTCAGCAAAACTAACCAGCGTTACTGCGTATCATTACATGAGTTAAAATCAGGCTGTAGACAAACAAGGTTTTATCACATTAATCTCAGAAATGTTATGGTGCTTCTGACACAGTTATACTGTAGTTGCCTCCATTGTAAGTGTTTTTACCGTAAACATGTTTCCCGGTGCATATCTCATAGTAAATGAATCCACGGGCTGGCTGTAACTATCTGTTCAGGAGTGTTTAAGCACATTTCACAGCAGGTCAACATGGGATCACGGTTTGGTTAATTCCTCTTGACCCGTGGACTCATGAGGTTCGTCAGGTCTCTGGACATTTACACTTAATGAGCTCATTATATATAGCTCACTCTTCTCTGTGCCCATAGTTACTGCTGCTCTTTCCCATCCTCAATTCATAATTAACTAATATTCTGTGTAATCAGGTCACATTCTCAGAGCTGCAGTATATCTGCAGTCCTAGATCTAGCAAGAATCAAGATGAACAGTGTTAGTATACGTAATTGTTGAATATAGCCAAAATATTTGGTATTATGACATTATTGTCGAAATACCATGTGTTAAACAAATTCATGGATTTAATAAAAATAGCACAACGTCACACTGTCATGATTTAAAACAGGCACTAGTTTCTTTCTGAATTAATATCCCCGTTCTTATTGTGCATGTTGTTCTAATCTAGAGAAAACAAAATGGTTTATCTAATTTTCCCACCTCCACATTCTCCGTCTCTGAAACGCTTCTGGGACTATAGACACACAGTTAGTGTATTATGAGCTGTTGATACTGGCACAATGGCACTGTGTTTTCATGAGGTCAGACGTACTTTCCAAACAACATCTCATGACCTTTGTACTTCACAACACATGCAGGGAATTATTACACACTCTGGAAAACAATCCCAGGCCATTTCACCCTAAAATCCACAGATAAAAATGACGTGTTTTTACTGTAAACATATTTTATGAGCATTTTATTCCCTTGTAACATTATTAACTAATTACATTTGCCCTAACACTTATTTTATTTTGTAAATGTTGTCCAGTTCAGACATTGCAGCTGTATATTTACACGCAATGCAATACAGTAAAAAATAACACTGCCCAGCCAAAAAAAAAAAAAGTCTCTGTTTGGATTTAAAGGTGCTATATGTAACTTTTCTACTAAAATGAATCCTTTTTTTATTGCCTGTGTGTGAAGGGGTTGTAATCACACATTACAATCCACTTGTCGGGTTTTGCTATTACCTCTGAAGGCCAGACAATAAATAGACAAATGCGTTAAACTGCAAACATCTGAGACTTAAAATACGCTTCTTTGTCATTATTTAAAAGATCAATTCCAGACAGCCAAAATGAGTGTATAACCTTTCCTGTGCCGTGGTAAAGCTGTGAGGGCTTCAGTGATCGTGAACTCATTTGCCTTCGTACGGGTACATTTAGCCAAGCGGCCATTAGTGTGTGCAGATTTGCCTATATGTGTAGTGAGGCCACATTCGTTTCCTCAGACATGCAGATGCAAATGGTTTGGTCTAACTCTAACATATGGTTTTGTTTAGTTTTTTTGGTACTTGTGAAGGGTGTATTTAATACACTGACCGGCCACTTTATTAGGTACACCTGGCTAGTCCCGGGTTGGACCTCTTTTGCCTTCAGAACTGCTTTAATTCTTCATGTGTGTTTAGAGATGGTCTTCTGCTTCAACGTTTGGTGTGTGTGTGTGTGTGTGTGTGTGTGTGTGTTCAGAGATGCTCTTCTGCTTCAAGGTTTGGTGTGTGTGTGTGTGTGTGTGTTGTGTGTGTGTGTGTGTGTGTGTGTGTGTTGTGTGTTTAGAGATGGTCTTCTGCTTCAACGTTTGGTGTGTGTGTGTGTGTGTGTGTGTGTGTGTGTGTGTGTTGTGTGTTTAGAGATGGTCTTCTGCTTCAACGTTTGGTGTGTGTGTGTGTGTGTGTGTGTGTTTAGAGATGGTCTTCTGCTTCAACGTTTGGTGTGTGTGTGTGTGTGTGTTCAGAGATGCTCTTCTGCTTCAAGGTTTGGTGTGTGTGTGTGTGTGTGTGTGGGTGGGTGTGTTGTGTGTTCAGAGATGCTCTTCTGCTTCAAGGTTTGGTGTGTGTGTGTGTGTGTGTGTGTTCAGAGATGCTCTTCTGCTTCAAGATTTGGTGTGTGGGTGTGTGTGTGTGTGTGTGTGTGTGTGTCTGTGTGTGTGTGTTCAGAGATGCTCTTCTGCTTCAAGGTTTGGTGTGTGTGTGTGTGGGTGTGTGTGTGTTCAGAGATGCTCTTCTGCTTCAAGGTTTGGTGTGTGGGTGTGTGTGTTTGTGTTCAGAGATGCTCTTCTGCTTCAAGGTTTGGTGTGTGGGTGTGTGTGTGTGTGTTCAGAGATGCTCTTCTGCTTCAAGGTTCGGTGTGTGTGTGTGTGTTCAGAGAGGCTCTTCTGCTTCAAGGTTTGGTGTGTGTGTGTGTGTGTGTGTGTGTTCAGAGATGCTCTTCTGCTTCAAGGTTTGGAGTGTGTGTGTGTGTGTGTGTGTGTGTTGTGTTCAGAGATGCTCTTCTGCTTCAAGGTTTGGTGTGTGTGTGTGTGTGTTGTGTGTTCAGAGATGCTCTTCTGCTTCAAGGTTTGGTGTGTGTGTGTGTGTGTGTTCAGAGATGCTCTTCTGCTTCAAGGTTTGGTGTGGGTGTGTGTGTGTGTGTGTGTGTGTGTGTGTGTTCAGAGAGGCTCTGCTTCAAGGTTTGGTGTGTGTGTGTGTGATGTGTGTTCAGAGATACTCTTCTGCTTCAAGGTTTGGTGTGTGTGTGTGTGTATGTGTGTGTTCAGAGATGCTCTTCTGCTTCAAGGTTTGGCGTGTGTGTGTGTGTGTGTGTGTGTTGTGTGTTCAGAGATGCTCTTCTGCTATAAGGTTTGGTGTGTGTGTGTGTGTGTTCAGAGATGCTCTTCTGCTTCAAGGTTTGGTGTGTGTGTGTGTGTGTGTGTGTGTGTGTGTGTTCAGAGATGCTCTTCTGCTTCAAGGTTTGGTGTGTGTGTGTGTGATGTGTGTTCAGAGATACTCTTCTGCTTCAAGGTTTGGTGTGTGTGTGTGTGTATGTGTGTGTTCAGAGATGCTCTTCTGCTTCAAGGTTTGGCGTGTGTGTGTGTGTGTGTGTGTGTGTTGTGTGTTCAGAGATGCTCTTCTGCTATAAGGTTTGGTGTGTGTGTGTGTGTGTATATTAGGGCTGCAACAAACGATTATTTTGATAATCGATTAATCTAACGATTATTAGAACGATTAATCGACTAATCATCGATTATTCCGCCTACTAATCAGTAAGTTTGGAACGATTCAGCTTTTTCAATTAGTTAAAACATTGAGTTATACATATTCTAACTAGGGGTGGAACGGTACACAGAAGTCACGGTTCGGTTCATACCTCGGTTCAGACATCACGGATCGGTACAATGGAGTAAAAAAGCAAAACAAAAATGCAGAAGGCATTTTTATAAATGTCTTAAGCCTTGTATTTTTCGAATAAGTTTTATTAATAAAGGCATAGAACCAGTTTATTTGCAATGCACTGACAATAGTTTTATTTACAAAAAGACCTTGCGATATGTTTGGTAATTGTACCTGAATTAATAAAAAATTTATTTGCTATATTTCAGATCAATATATTTGTCTTCCTTAATTTTAATTAACCCTAACTTTATTCTCATCTGAATTATAAATGATTGATTTCCATATAAAATAAAAACACATTTTATTTTATTTTTTAATCAATGTAGAATGTGTAACTTAAAAATAAACAGATTAGTGCTCCGACTCCGAGGACAAGAAATGAAAACCAATACGATATGATGAATGTCCAAAAGATGGAACCCACAGACTGTTTTGAAATGAGGTTGGATAAATGTTCTGCTTTTAAAACAGTGTGGGTGTGTGTGTGTGTGTGTGTGTGTGTGTGTGTGGTTGGGTGACAGTTTGACAAGAGTTTAGAGTGTGACAAAAGCACTATGTTGTGTTTTATTGCGAGTGTACACAAATATAAGTAAACACTTTGCTGTTTGAATGATGTCCTATGAACAAAATGACGGAGTATGTTTTTATGTTTACACTTTTCGATCGCGCCTCTCTCTCTCTCTCTCTCTCTCTCACACACACACACACAGAGTTTGATCGCGCCCGCGCGCCTCTCTCTCTCTCTCTCAATTCGATCGCGTCGCCCGCGTGTCTCTCTCTCTCTCGCTCTCGTCGCCCGCGTCTCTCTCTCTCTCGCTCTCGTCGCCCGCGTCTCTCTCTCTCTCGCTCTCGTCGCCCGCGTCTCTCTCTCTCTCTCTCGTCGCCCGCGTCTCTCTCTCTCAGTTCGATCGCGCCGCCCGCGCCTCTCTCTCTCGCGCGCGCGGGCACGCACGCACACACACACACACACACACACACACACACTCCAGCGTTGCACGTGAGATCAAACGACTAGGCTACTCGACAACAAAGAAATTTGTCGACAATTTTTTATTGTCGACGTTGTCGACAATGTCGACTAATCGTTTCAGCCCTAGTGTATATGTGTGTTCAGAGATGCTCTTCTGCTTCAAGGTTTGGTGTGTGTGTGTGTGTGTGTGTGTGTGTGTGTGTTCAGAGATGCTCTTCTGCTTCAAGGTTTGGTGTGTGTGTGTGTGTGTGTGTGTGTGTATGTGTGTTCAGAGATGCTCTACTTCTGCAGACCTCGGTAGTATCGAGTGCTTATTTGAGTTACTGTTGCCTTTCCATCTAGCCTGGTTAAAACCAGACCATTCTCAGTTGTAACTGAGTTAGGGTCTGGCAAAGCGTCATAGACAAATAATTTCCAGAGGGGCGTCACCAACGGACGTGGCGGATAGACCTAAAACCAATCAGAGCGATGAAGGAGATGACGTATGCAGAGCGACGGAGAAACATCTCCGAGTGTTGTTCTTTGCTCGGTTTTTAACAAAAAGGAAACGTTCGAACGTTCATCTCTTAAAACAGCCGCGATAGCTGATTCGAACGAGTGATGTTCGACGGCGGCATCCATCTTTGTAATGTAGGCTACAAAAATCTGCTTCAAAATCCCAGCGCTGTCGTCATCGTGTAAAGCCGCCCCAACGTTTCTGATTGGTGCCGCGATTTCTGCGGACTGGAAATGGGCTTGAATGAGCTCTTTGCCAGACTAACTTTCAGAGGAAATCTAAAGTTGCCGGAAGTTGTCTGGGTTTCCCCAGGCTACTTTCTATCCAGTCTGGTCATTTTCCTCTGACCTCTGACCTCAAACAAGGCATTTTTACACACACTCACTGGATATTTTCTCCTTTTCTGACCCTTCTCTGTAAACTCTAGAGATGGGTTGTGTGTGAAAATCCCAGTAGATCAACTGAAAAACTGCAGTTTCTGAAATACTCCGACCAGCTCGTCTGGCACCAATAATCATGCCACGTTTCAAAGTCCCTTAAACCATCTTTCTTCCTCATTCTGATGCTCTTGAACTTCAGCAGATCATCTTGATCATGTCTACATGTCATTGCATTGAGCTGCTTCCTTGTGATTAAATATTTGCATTATCGAGCAGTTGAACAGGTGTAGCTAGTAAAGTGGCCGTGAGTGTATGTTTTAGTGCATGTGTGTGTGTGTGTATTTCTGGCACTGTGCAGCAGAGCAGGTGTGTTTTATTACGCAATAGACACGGTCAGATGTCAGAACCTAAGCACTGATTGCACCTGGTCTCTCTTTTTAAATTCTTTTTATCTCAGTGTCTGTTCTGCTCAGATTAGTCATCTGATTAATATGTTCATACTTCAAATCCACTCACAGCTCTTTAGATCCCTGCATCGTGGGTTTAGTCATATTTATTTCATAGCAGCAATTTTACATTCTATGCGGTTACATATTAAAGACAGAATAAATATGAAATGAAAGCTATAAGCTAAACTCAACATAACTTTGGGATTAAAAAAATTAAACATTACCAAATGCAAAAATGCAACCCATTTTAGGCATCAACCCTAGACGTTGATACATGAACTAGCTTTTTAATGATAAACATTTGGCGTCAATACACAGATTTGAATTTTATCATCATGAAATTATATATTAAGGGACAAGTTTATCATTATGATATATGTTGAAATATGATTCTCAATTGAAATGTCTAGAATAATTATATTTACTTTTACATTTCTAAGCACTAACGCAACCCCTAAACCATTTGTCATTATAAAACAATGTGAAACAAAAGATATAACAGGCATATTCAACTATATGTAATTCAAAAATTACTTTTTTTTTCATGACTGAGAAGACAAGACAACGCCAATCCATCATTAAACATTAACTGTGACTATATCAACATGCAGTATTGTTGATGAAAAAGACTAGACTAAAGTAAAGTTTAAATAATAAACACTTAAAGGCACAATATGTAAGATTTTTGTATTAAGATTTTGTTGACTTACACTATCCCAAATGTTTAAATCCAGAGAAATCAGCTATTTAGTGTCAGGATGCTTTAATATATTATGTGTTTTATCATTGTTATATAGCTCAACACGGTTAGTCTTATTGTTTGAATCTCTTGTTTTCTTGATTTACTGTGAATAACATGCCTCAACACTATTTTATCAAGTGACTAACATGGCATAATCACAAATAGCTTTGTTTGTTGCAACAGGCAATAATACTGCATTTTCTTTGCCATACAATATATTTTAAAACAACTAGTCACCCAGCTTTTATTAATATGATATTATAATATTGATGTAGCTTACTGCATTTAAAAGAAAATATATTTTTTTTTTTTACAAGTTTTCATAAAGTTTCCATGCGTATGAGTCTTGATTGTGCTTATAGGTGAAAGTGCAATAATTCTGGTGAAATGTAAAACGAAATGTCACAAATGACAACAATCATGATCAAGATAACAAAATGAAGGGCGTTATGTCATCTTTGATTGTGAAATGTCATTGGCCCTCGTGTTTCTTGTGACCGATTGCATCATTGTTCCTCACGTTATGACAACGTTTGGCTTCGGATGACTTGGAATCACAGCAACATGAGTTCGTAATACTTTTGTACTCTTTTTTTGGTCACTTTTTGCAATGAATACCTTTGACTAGCTGTTACATGTTTTATATTTTTGAGAAGTGGTTAGGTTTAGGGTAGGGGCGTGTGGTTAGGTGCTCCAACGTGTCTTTGAAAGTAAAAAATATGGTAACACTTTACATTTGTTAACATTAATCTATTAACTAACATGAACTAACCATGAGCAATACATTTGTTACTGTATTTGTTCATCTTCGTCAGTGTTAGTTAATAAAACAGCTGTTCATGTTAGTTCACAGTGCATTAACTAATGTTCACAAGATTTAAATCAAGTAAATGTTGAAATTAACATTAACAAAGATTAAAAATGCTGTATAAGTGAAGTTCATTATTAGTTCATGCTAACTAATGTAGTTACAAATGAAACCTTATTTTAAAGTGTTACCAAAATCCAATGATCATTTCTACTTTTACAAATGCATACAAAGTATTGACACTTATGGTAAACAATTGAAAGCAATCGAGTTCCTATTAGTGTCTTAATAGAGAGATATAATAATAGTCACAATGATTTGGGAGTAAGAATGGGTTGAAAAAATGTCATGGTGTTTGTTTGTTTGTTTGTTGACACATTTTTGTTTACAATAATATCTTTATTGTAAATTTATATCTTTATTGTTTATTGTCTTTATATCTTCATTTTGACCAGGAAGTGCATTTGAGTCTTTCGAGGGCTTTCCTCAGATGTCCTACAGAGTGTGTCTGGCCAGATGACATTTACTTGGGCTTATTCTGCGGTTGCTAGGCTGTGTCGTTAGCATCTGTGCGCTAATCTGAGTCTAGCTGTTGCATGAGACTCCTCTGAGCATTAATGGAAGATGAGCAGGTTTCTGCTGTTCTCTCTCTCTCTCTGGGTCTGAATTGTGAGTACTGAACATATCTAGCTCATGTGTTTCTTTAGCCATTATAAGATCCAGTTTCTGTTGTACAAATAAAATATACTGTTATTTTTCAAGCATTGATGTAAGTCTCTACAGTTACACCTTTGGTCTACATTGAACATTTTTGATTTCAATGATTTGATTCCATCTTGATTATAAAACAACTGCATTTTTTCTGTAGTGTCTTTGTTTCAACGTGTTCTTGAAAAAGTTTTCTAAAATAGCTCCTAAAAGTTCTCCTTTGCTCTGTTTCAAGTGGGAATGCTATTTCATCAGCCGTTGGTTTATAGCCCACGTTAAAGCATCCTTCTTTCCAGTACTGTTATTTAGGGCCAGATTCACAAAAACATCTTCTTAAGAAAGCAGTACAGAAATTTTAATATATATATTAAAAATAATATTAATCAGACGTTTGTAAGAATGTCAAGGAAGTTCAGCTGAAGAACAGCTGATTGTTTGCCGGTTCTTGGCAAAGACTCGCTGAACACATGACTCTCATTTTGCAATGCCTGCAGATTACCTTAATAATAGTTCGCCACGACACACCTTTCTCAAGTGTGTGTGTGTGTGTGTGTGTGTGTTCGTTCTGCTTGAGTGAACGTGCACTCATATGTGCTGAATGCTGCCAAAAAATATGTCATAATTATGGATTCACCAATATTAAGTTTTTGTCCGATACCGATAACCGATAATTCTTTATATTTGAAAGCCGATAATCAATATATTGGCCGATAAATCTAAATCCAAATTTTGTATTATTTTTGAGAGCCTGATTACAAAAACAAAAGTCTCACCATTAAAATCTATGTCCCAACTACACAATTTTAATGATTTTTTCATTATAATTTGATGTAGTCGATATGCCACATGCACATGTTGCACTTTACTGTATTTTAATGGAAAAATGTCATTATTTATTGACATTGTTCAGCAAAAAGTCATGTCACGCATAATCATAATCGTTCATTGTTTACATTTTCTATCACTGGTGCACTGTAATAGTGACACATTAAATGTAGGATACATACATATTACTATTACTGTGGATTTGCATAATGTTATGTAGTAATGTTTAGTATTTGAAACATACCTATAACTTCATTAAACGTTTTACCTTTGGGTATTTAAGACAAGTTGGAGGGCATCCTAACTTGTTTGAGGTTATTTACCATGATTTTTAAGGGATGCACTGATATGGATTTTTTGGCCGATAACTGATATTTCTTCATATTTTAAAGCCGATAACCGATATATTGGCCGATAAATCTAAATCCAAATTTTTGCATTTCCTAGAGATTTTTTCAGCGCTTTACTGTATTTTCCTTTTTTGAAGTGATTTCAATCATATTTCAAGCAATTTAAAACCAACATGTTGAAGTGTCTGAGATGAAGGAAATAATGCATTATTTATCAGCTTTAATATATCGGGCAAATTTTCTTATTGGGCCGATAACCATAACAATAAAATGTAACATATATAAAATAAATAGATACCGAAATAATGGCAGATATATCGTGCATCCCTATTTTTAAGAACATTATTTTCAGGAATTAAAAGATGTCGTTTTAGAAGTCTTATCTTTAAAACAATCTTAACGTTCTTACGAAATGTTTTTGGGAGTATCCTTAACTTCAGCTTAAGAAGAAAAGCCACAGTTAAGAAGAATGTGATTGGTCTCTCCTCCAGCAGTCGAGTGTGTGATTTTCTGATTGATTTGAGCTCTAGTCTTCTCCATTATGAAGATTGCTGTCCTAATCCCTCGCTCCTTCATCCTGGAACACACCAGCAGAAAGGTCTGGGAGTTGAGTTGACGGTTAAAAGATGGCTGATGGCTTTTAGCACAGAAACATTTAGCACAGTCTGACAAATAAGACCACAGTCTATGGCATTATATGCGTTCTGAACAGAGACTTAGTCTGAGTCTTGGAGGATCAAGTCTCGACTCTGCATTTTGTTCTAGTTGGATAGCACTAAGTGGTATTTGGTGGTTAAGTCGATCCATCCATGTATTCTCCAAAGGGCTTGTCCCAGCTAACAAGTTATGGTTCCCAGAACGTTCTGGGAATGTTAGTTTCTGGTTGCAGGAATGTTTCCTTAAGGTTGAGGTTTTGGTTCCCATGGAAAGTTTTCTTAAAGTTCAGGGAACGTTAGGTTTTAGTTACATTGCAACCTTTAGACAACCTTAGGCAACGTTCCCCTAACGTTGCAACCTTTAATTATAGATATATATAGATATATTGTGACACAATATATTGTTACACCTCTTCACTCTCTGTTTGCCACACATCGTTTGATTCCCTTTCATGGCTGGGCTTCTTCCTGTCAGCGTTGGCATATGTTGGCATGGCATCCGATGGGATGGCGAATGTGTGTCGGCAGCTGAATCCTTTGCTTCTGGAGAAACGGTGCGCTCTTTATTACCTGTGATTGCTCCGTCTGTGGCTTGTCTGATAGAGGAAGTGTTGTTGTCATTTCCTGAGCAGGTGTGCTTTGCGTGGGCTCAAACTGAGTCTAACTCAACAAAAAAAAAAGTGTGTGAGTGATAAGCGGGGAATATTGAATCAGTGTCGGTGAAGCACCTGTGTGGGATGACAGCCAAATGAGTTTATTTCAATTGTTATTCCAATTTACTGTACTATTTCAGTGTTGCATATTGAATTATATTGTGAATTAATAAATATCATTATAAACCACTTCGATCAATAGTGATGCTAAATACATGCTCAAAATAAATGCTAAAGTCTTAAAGGTGCCCTAGAATGGTTTTTATTTTTATTGTATAATGTTTTCTGGGTTGCCCTTATAATGTTAGTATGTTTTTTAGATCAAAAATAGTCATCATTTAGAAATAAAAGGTATTTTTCCTAGCCTGATTTTAGCCTCTGATGTGAACGCTCTGTTTGAAGGGGCGTGTCTGTGTGTAACCGGCCTCTGCTGTGATTGGCTGACATGCTTGCATATGAAATAGCTACGAATTACATGTGAAACTCTCTCGAATACTTTTACTACAGATATTATACGTTTTTACTATTACAGCTATCGAGATTAACGAATCGTGAGATGTTTTTAAAGTATTTAGATCTATTCCCATCACATAAAATGTTGCCGTGATGAGCATTGAGCAAACAGATGACAGTGTGCGAGAATAAAGATCTTATCATTGCAACGCAGTTTCTGCACTCTCTCTAATGCTTTCACCAATGCAAACACGATGATGTAAATACAGTATTGAACGATTTTGAGAGAAAGATTACCTGTCTAAACTTGAACAATTACACATTCAAAAAGTGTTGCTTGGTAGCTCGATCGATCGAGGCCAGCTCTGTATTGGCCCAAGTTGAGGAAACAGTCTCGTCGCGTCGTCTGTGAAATGTTTGGAAATTTCCAGAGAAAATAAAATTAACCCATTGTTTCTTCAGAGGCTCGGATGAAGGAACTAAATACCTTTGTGTTCATTTGTACATCCAAACACTGAACAACTGCCATGCTTCGGCTGCAGTTCCGCCTGTCATTGAACATGGGCTGGCACATGCAAATTTTTGGAGTCGTACATATTAATGATCCCGATTATTGCGTCATAGTCGGTATTATGTTGAGATTCGCCTGTTTTTCAGGGGTGTTTTTCAAAAACGAGATTTAAGTAAGAAGGAGAAAACAATGGTGTTTGAGACTCACTGTATGTCATGTCCATGTACTTAACTCTTGTTATTTAACTATGCCAAAATAAAATACTTTCAATTTCACATTCTAGGGCACCTTTAAAGAAACTTAAATGAAAATTATCGCATAATTTACTCATCCTCCATCCATCCTAGGTGTGTATGACTTTCTTCTTTCAGCCGAACACAATCAGAGTTGTATTAAATAATGTCCTGGTTCTTCCAAGCTTTATAATGGCAGTGAATGAGAGTTTTTAAAGCTCCAAAAAGTGCATCTATCCATCATAAAAGTGCATCTGTCCATCATAAGTGCATCCATCCATCATAAAAGTGCATCCATCCATCATAAAAGTGCATCCATCCATCATAAAAGTGCATCTATCCATCATAAAAGTGCATCTATCCATCATAAAAGTGCATCCATCCATCATAAAAGTGCTATCCATCATAAAAGTGCATCTATCCATCATAAAAATGCATCTATCCATCATAAAAGTAATCCATACAAATGCAGCGGGTTAATAAAGCCCTTCCTTAAGTGAAGCTTGGAAGAGCCAGGACATTATTTAATATATCTCAGATTGTGTTCGGCTGAAAGAAGAAAGTCATACACACCTAGAATGGCTTGAGGGGAAATATTATGGGATAATGTTCATTTTTTGGTGAACTATTCCTTTAAGACCTTAAAACCAGCCATTTATATTGTTATTTATACTTATTTATACTTTCTTTCTTTTTTTCTTATGTCATATTTCAGCCTTCTTTTCTGTTCTGTGGCCTCTTGTCTATTGTGTGTTTTATGCACATCTTGAATGAACAGCATGTGTTCTGTATTCCTTGTATCATCTATTTTTGATCTACTCTGTTGTCTTTTCACAAACACACCCTGTGGCCCGTGGGTCGAATAAGGCCATATCCCACTGTCCTGCAACCTGTTCTTCACTACATCAGTGCTTCCCGACAGCTCCATTAGACAGTCTCAGGAACCCCCTCTCTCACACACACACACCGCAGCCGTGGGAAGCACTCCCATGAGACCCTCATGAACTGCATGCCTCAGTAATTTCACCTATTATGACATCTTGTCCTAAATAGTGTGTAGATAATGCTCACTTACCTGATCTGAAATTTAATGGCAAAAGAAATTCATAAAGATTCTGAGAACAACAGGAAATATTGATTGATAAGAAGTTAAAGGTTATCATTGGGATGCTTGAGGAAGCTCTGGAGTAAACGACCTTCAGGGCCCTATTTTAACGATCTGAAACACAAGTATCAAATGCGAAATGCAATTCACTTTGTGGGCGGATCTAAAATGTGTTGGTCTGAAGTCGCTACATTACTCGTAGCTGTGGTTTGGGCGTAACGTGCAATAAACCAATCAGAGCGATTCTCACATTCCCTTTAAGAGCAGACGCGCTTGTTCCACGGCGGATTGATATTATAGTGGCGGATTGCTATTATAGCGGCGAATTGCTATTATAACGGCGGATCGCTATTATAGCGGCGGATTGCTATTATAACGGTGGATTGCTATTATAACGGTGGATTGCTTTTATAATGGCGGATTGCTATTATAACGGGGGATCGCTATCATAACGGCGGATCGCTATTATAGCGGCGGATTGCTATTATAATGGCGGATTGCTATTATAACGGGGGATCGCTATCATAACGGCGGATCGCTATTATAGCGGCGGATTGCTATTATAATGGCGGATTGCTATTATAACGGCGGATTGCTATTATAATGGCGGATTGCTATTATAACAGTGGATTGCTATTATAATGGCGGATTGCTATCATAACGGCAGATTGCTATTATAATGGCGGATTGCTATTATAACGGCGGATTGCTTTTATAATGGCGGATTGCTTTTATAATGGCGGATTGCTATTATAACGGCGGATTGCTTTTATAATGGCAGATTGCTATTATAACGGCGGATTGCTATTATAACGGCGGATTGCTATTATAACGGTGGATTGCTATTATAGAGGCGGATTATAACGGCAGATTATTATTATAACGGCGGATTGCTATTATAGCGACGGATTGCTATTATAGCGGCGGATTGCTATTATAGCGACGGGTTGCTATTATAACGGCGGGTTGCTATTATAACGGCGGATTGCTATTATAACGGCGGATTGCTATTATAGCGGCGGATTGCTATTATAACGGCGGATTGCTATTATAACGGCGGATTGCTATTATAACGGCGGATTGCTATTATAGCGGCGGATCGCTATTATAACGGCGGGTTTGCAGGAGCGGTTCACAGCAAGGAGACGACGCTCTCGTCAGGGCCGTAAAACACAGAGAGTGACATTGTATGTGGATGGAGAAACACAAATTAGCTTCGGTTAAACAGGCGTATAATAATATGGGTAAATGTGTAAGCTAGATTATGCCTATTTTTTCACATCTTCATGGACACCACAATGATTTCCCTCGTGTGGTCATATTTTTCCTTGTAATTATGTATGATTTGTTAAAATGTGAACTGCTGCGTCTGTGTAGATAGGAGAAGTGTGTGTGCACACGCTACATTATGGCCAAGCATGCGCCCTTGAAATATCATCTGAATAACGCACCGCTGACTTTAGACGAGGTTTGTCCTGGTCAGTGGTGGAATTGTTTTCTGAAACTGCAGAATATCACCAGGGAACGTTAGCGCTGGAACACGCCTCCTCTTTTCGCTGAACTGCCCCGGGAGCGCAAGCTCATTCCCTAATTTACCGACGTGCGTCTGTGGAGGGAAGTTCCGGTCAAATTTTTCTTGGTTTTTCATGGTTGCTGGCAGTGTTTCAGGAGGGCAGTAGTGGTCTAGAAACTTACATTCAGCTCTGACTCCGTTCTGATACAGTTGTAATCGAAAGTATTCAACCCCCATTGCAAATCAGGTTTATTGGCAAAATGTACAGACTTTCAGCTGTACAGATATTCACCAGAAGCTGCTGTCTGGTTATACATCTCGTTTGCAGCCGCTCATAACAGCAAAAGGGTGTTCAACTGAGTACTAAAGATGCTTGACATGAAGAGGTTGGATCATTTTGAGACTGCAGAAGTCATTAAAAGTTGCATTTGGGGAAACCACTTGAAACATTTGTTGTGTTGAGCTATTTCGATAACTTTTGTTTGATTTGTTCATGGCAAACACCCAAAAGTCTGTACATTTTGCCAATAAACCTGATTTGCAATGTGGGTTGAACTGCATGTAGCGGCCACTCAAATCACCATCCGATGAAATCATGCTAAATAAAATCAAGTTCAGCCCTACATTATTTCCTTGCTGAAGATCTGGTTTCACTTAGAAATGCATCATGGATTTTTCACGGAGGTGAAATGGATTGAGAATGCTGTATCATGTTGACTTTAAGTGCATAAATCAGTGTGATGGGTTTGTGGGCAGAACGTCTTGGCTGGAGGGTTTTTCTTTTTCTTTTTTTCAGTGCTGAGGTTCAGAGACGATCCAGTTAAGAGCCATTCTCTTTTCTTTTGGAATAGACATCTCTCTCATCTTTCATTTAGATGCACGATATATATCAGCATTGGCTGATTTATGTACATTTTTAATGTTATCATTATTGGCTGATAAATAATGTATTATTTCCTTCAGCTGAGACACTTTAGATGTACATGATGGTTTTTAATTGCTTGGAATCACTTCGAAAAGGAAAATTAAGTT